>JAOXJM010000003.1:1145308-1160129 GCA_026413425.1 Tringa solitaria
AGTTTGATGTTCTAGTAGCTTGGCAGTGTTTATGAATGTAGATGTATACTTTGGAGATCAGTGAGAGACTGAAGGAACAATTCAAACTAGAGTTAGTGGATTTGGTATTAGACAAAGGCAACTGTGATATAACAGTTCTGCAATGTAGCAGTTCTTATAAAAATTTCTCTATCTTTAGTGAGGATTTATTTAGTAAAAGAAAAAGTAAGCTCAAAATATAACCTGCTTTTATGGTATAAATACCACAAAAATAGTCAGGTAGATGAATAGGCATTTTTTATATGGGCAGACAGAAGATACTCAAAGTAGGAAAATGAGCAGACTGTTTCCAATATTTGTCCTCTGTATTGGCTGTCATGTGCACTGCAGAGCATGTATGAGGCCTGCACCCTTAATCTTCTATTTCTAAATGAATAATACGTAATTGTACTGCCCTGAAGAATGACTTCATTTTCATCAATGAAATAGCTGTCAGAAAGGCAACAATTTGGCAGACTCTCTAGTACAGGTTTACAAGTACGTACCAAAGAATCAAATAATATCTGTCACTTTCCTCTCACTGTTACCAACATGAAAAGCCCTGTTCTGATTTTTATTTTTTTTTCTTTTTTGCATTTACCAGATATGTATCTGGTACCTGTGCTCTGAAAACTCCCACACTGCTGTGTGGTATGTTTTCTGCTCCTACTTTGTCCATGTGACATCTAAAATCGATGTCTTAAAACTGCGTTTGGGCATTGCTAGAGTTTATATCTCTGAAAATATTACCACTAATTTAATGCAGTGTATTAGTGTATGAGAATTGTTCTACCCACTTAAGGAAGAAAGCCAAGCAATGTGTGCTGTGTAAAAGAGTTGTCATCTGTATGCTGGAAATACAAGTTGAGTTGTAGTTCTTATCCACGTTATGCTTTGGAGCACCTTGGCAATTGGGAATAGCTAAACAATAAAGGCAAAGATACACGATAACAAGTTTGTTTTGACAAAATGCTGTAATTTATTTTTATGTTTTTCATTGATTTTCTTGGTAGTGAAAGGTATTAGTCTGATAGCTTCTGGACACCAGGAATCTGTCTGTCAATGGAGGTGGGAGAGCCAGAGCTGCAACAGTATGGGATTTCTTACAATGTTCTGCTGCCTCCACACAAGGACCCTCTCCAGACTTTAGAAACTAGTTTACTCTTCAAACTGTTCAACACTGTCCCTCCTTCCCTTCTAAGTGAGAATGTCAGACAGGCTGCGTATCTTGTGTCTGAGTTAATTAACATCTTCCCACCACAAGTGAGCTGTAGTTACCAAGAATTTTTTACATAGTCTACTGAGTAAAGCATAGCACCGCTAAGTAGGGCATCCTGTATTTTTGGCTTCCTCTTCTTGGTTCTTTGGAGCACTTCTTCCTTTGGGTTTTGCTTTTTGTTGTGTTTTTTTTTTAAGGGACTTACAATTTACTTTCATGGTAAGACACTTATTATGCCTACACATTATATGGAAATCCCCAAATCTTTAACTGGTGGCAAAACATTTGAAGTTTTAAGCATTGAAAATCTTTCAGCTATTATAATTGTCAGTGAAGGTATTTTACAATACCAAGTAGAAATCTATAGGTGTGCTGAAAATCTAGCTGAAAGTAGTAGAGTACATCTGTCCATATAGTCTGCGCTACTGGTCAGTCTTAAAAGTTCCATTTTTTTGAACCAGATTTATACTCAATCGTAGTAGTTACAATTGCAAAATACAAGACTGGAATTTATCAGGAAACTGACAATAAAAAGGTTTTTACTAAAATGTATTTGGCCCCTGAAGTTATATACAATGGAGGTGCACATTTAAGTTTTGGTAAGTTATTTTCTGTTAGTTAAAGATGATTGTACATATTCTGTGTTTGTCCTATGACTGGTGTTGGAAACAATTGCTCTGTAGATCTCAGTGACCAGGTGTGGGAATACGGGCAGCTAGCAGCACGGTGATGTCAGTAAGTCTCATGCATGTCATCCATAGCAACAGCAAAGCCTCTCCTGTGAGGTGCTGATGCATGGACTTGGGCATCTGGATGGACTTAAAATTGGATTGCGGGAAGCAGGCAATTGTGTTCACTAACTATAGTCAGTTGAACAGGATACAGTTAGCTGCAAACAGTTACTTAAAACTGTAGCACAATAACTTCAAAAAGGGCAATCTGGAAGCCTTTCTTTCTGCAATAGTGAGTTGAGTCTGAGTGAGAAAAAAAAGCTAATTTTCTAAAATCTCAGAAAGACATGAGCAATAAAATAACACTCTGTAAATTACACCTGAACACAGAAGCACCACAGTGTCTTAGGCCACTGTTTTGACTACAAATACTATATCACCCGTTATAAAGAACAAGGCTGGAAGACTTTTACCTTCCTATTACATTTACAAGAATAAAAACAATACAAAACTGGATTTGAAATTGTGAATCCCTTGGAACCCTTTTATACTGAGCTTATAGTGACAGTCTCCAGAACTTATTCAGTACATTGCAGTGTTCAGATTTCAATGTGATTATGGGCTTCGTGCATTTGATCTTTGAAGTGTATTGCAAAATCCCTATTTGTTTTTAGTGTGGAAAAATCAGGCCTTTTAAGATCATCTGGCAAATAGTCATTTGGCACATCCTGTGTTATAGTTGTTTGAATCATCTGTAGGAACTTTCAGATAGATGTTAAACCCGCACACTTGGAAAGTCACTGAGATAGGAATACATCATTCCAAAACCAGAATTCATTCCAGGCTTTTGTTAAGAAATCAAAAATCTGTGTCTGCCGTGTAATTTTCTAAGGATTTGCTCCTTTTTTTTTCTTTTTCTTTTTTTTTTTTTTTTTTGACCTGGCTACATTATCTGTTTTCTAGTTTTTTCCTGAACCAGAATCTTCATACTGGAAACAGCTTCAAATATATTTACTAAAACTAAACACATTATAATATCATCCACAGATGATATTCAGGCATTTCCAAACTATTTTGCAGTCTTCTACAATGATTTTGAAATTGTTTATTTCAACTCTTCCCCTCTGCTATCACTCTAATATTCAGTATTTCTTTCCATGTTAAATGACCTTTTTTTTAACTATATACATTTTGACATTTTTGTTTCTCTTNNNAGATTGTTGTCTACTCCCTACAATACAATAAGACAACATACAAAAGATATAATCTAACATGTCGCGTTGTAATATTAATTATATTTCTGGTTATTTGTGTGTTATATGTACTACATATTTCAATCTTTTAATGACTTTTTATCTTTGAGCATTTGAAGAAACTATTACATCTATTACAATGTAATAATTACATATGAAATATAATACAAGTACAACTATTGAGGAGGGCAAAGGCTTTTTCCAATATTTAGTGTTAATTATAACAGATGTTCTACATGACATGCTATAATAGTATTTGATTAACACTTCTTAGCAGAATAATGAAGTCCACAGATTGACCAAGCAGTTCTGGTGTATGAAATTGAAAGCTGAGAAATTTATTGCCCTTTCAAACACCAAACACGGTCACCAAATTTCTTATATTGAAAAATAATTTATAAAGAATAAAGACAAAACTGAGTGCTATTCTACTTGTAACACTAGGTATTGAATGAAGCAGGATGGGACCATTTCATCCACCTAGAATTCCTTGATGACTCTGCAGAGAGCACATTAAGATCTGTAAACGGCCCTTATCTGTGCGCTTATCACTTGCTACCACCTCTAGGAGGTCCAACTGGACATGCAACATGGTCCTTGGATCTAGAGGAATAAAATAGTCAAGCCAACCAAGACTGGAAAGGCTGAGCTGTAGAGATTACCTTACAGGACCTGGATTCTGACCATGGTTAGGGGGGGGATTAAAAAAATAGGAAAAAAAGCAGCTAGGGAAAGTGGTGTATTACTGCATGCCATACAGGCAGCACGGCTTACACCATGTACTGCTCTGTTTGTCTTGGCAGATCTGTGTGCGCGGATCTGGCTGTGGGCGTGATTCTGCCAAATATGGTCAGTGTTCAACTTACACCCATGTTTAGGTCTCTAGTTATGCGTTTGTCTACCATGTGCCTCTCTCTGCCGGTCCACAAAACAATGGCTTCCTAGCCATTTCTATTCTGAACATAAGATAAAATTAATAATGTAAGCAATATGACCATGTACTAAATGATTAGTTGAAGCTGCAAGATCCAATATATTAGATATTTTGCCTGTAAGCCAAAAAGAAAATTTAGGCATAATTAAGAAGCTTTCAGTGATGGTTGCTGTCACAAATTTAGATCAGAAAAATTATGCACAGTTTCTATCACAATAGATTACAACATTTCATTGGTACAGGTTGCAACGTTTCATGGCATGCAGTGCAGAATGCCTCATGATGATGCTGAATGCATTTCATGACCTGGTTTTGGCAGCTTCTGGGACATCTTTTCTGTAGCCAAATTTGTGTGCTCTCCTTTCCTCTTCACTTAGAAGCAAGGCACACATTGCAAAACGTTGAAGTCCCATCTCATACATCTATGAACCACCTATGTCCAATAGTGTTCCCTTGTCCCTCTGATGATGCAACAGTCAAATGGATACGTTCAAATAGTACTAGTAACTTTTACATATTTACTCTTGTTGCAACTTATCAGCTAAAGATTCTTTGGATCTGCTATAGATGTTAAATGCTTTTTATGTGGATGGATATAGTTAAATAATTGTTCTATGGACAGACAGATTTAGAGAAATAATCACGATTCCATATACTATCTCTGAGTTCTGGATTTTACATTTAGATCTCTGAAATGTATCAATGATGTGTAAATTCACAAGCAGAAAGAAATGTCCCTGTTCACTATGCATCTGAGGAGGCTTCTAGCATATATTTATTACAGCAGGTACCTGACATGGAATATTTTGCCCTCATGAAAAGAACCAAAAGTAAACCCATCCTGCTTCAATGATCTGTACTGTGAATATATGGAAGTTTCTCTCTTCTTTGGAAATAACCCCATATTTTTACAAACTAGTTGTGCACTGAGATGCGAGAACTGTAGAAGTGTCTTTCTGCATTTACTGGAGTTCAAGAGTTGTCTGTTGTGAGAAGCCCCTCAAATGCATAGGCTCTTTCACTTTCTGGGGCTAAATGTGCTGATCTCAGTCCAGAACCAATTGTTTAAGCATCATGTTGAATGTGTATTCTCCTCCTCCTAGCATTGTTTTTATCATTGTGTGTTACACTGTATGTGTATCTTCCCTGTTTTCTCCCAGTTATGCTTTTGCTTTGTTCCGTAGTCTTATACAATCCTTCCAAAGTTTTCATAGTGTTTCTTACCCTTATTCTCCTTTGTGTAACCTGTATTTTAATGATCGCTTTCCCTCCTCTCCTTGCTGCCGTTACAATTTTTCTTTTCCTGTCTACTTTGTGGGCAGACTGTTCCATATCATCATTTTTATTTCACTGCGTTTTCTTCTTTTAGTCAAGCAGTTTTCTGTTCTTCTCTGTAGAATTACACTTTATGACTACCAGGCCATGTGTAGAACAAACAAAGAGAGTAGCGACAGTGCCCATAGCTTACTGGACGTAAGTATAGTAAATTTTCTGAGCACCTTTCCATGTAATCATCAAAGAAAATTGTTGGAAATATCTCATGGCCATTCTAAGCCCATTATTTTGATTTGGAATGCTTACAGCTCTTGCGTTTATCCTCGTGCATACAAGGAATGGTTCATTATAAACAAATGCAAAGTGTTAAGCATTTTCAAGTTCAAATACCTCTGCTCTCATTTTTAACACAGGGCCACCATCTTTGAGGTTCTGTCCAAATGTTCTTTGCACCATATGAGTCCTCCTTCTTAGACTTTGTAAATTTGGCTATAGATTGTGCTTTGTTTGGAGGGACTGGAATCACGGGCTTTTTCTGCATGTGAACGCATACACAAATGCAGAAATGTAATTTAAATTAAAAAATCAAGATTTTTTTTTTTTTACATGAAAGGATTGGTTCATTAGCAAGGCCTACAAGTCAGTTATTTTAACACATTTTTTTATTCCTCAGTATTTGAAGAAAATGTCTTTCAAAGTAGAATTTCAATGCATTGAATTGAATGTCTTGCAATCAAATCTGAATACAAACCGTGTTCCTCTGCAAGGCCTGATTAGAGTCAGGCTGGGTGGGTCTTGCAAGGGCAACACTTCATTTTTGGTAAATCATATGTCCAGGTAATAACTCCAAGGGTATTTTATAATCATGTATGTGTTTTACTGATTCTTATAATAGCCTATCAGAAAAGATAAGGTGTTAGATATAGTTTTTGCATACTACAAAGGAACCATTTTAACAAATATATGACTGTATCAGCATGAAAAATTCTTAGGTAAAAACATCAGCAAAAGACTAGCAATTTTACCAATCTGAAAAAGTTATTTGATAGTATTTTTAAATGCACAGAGATCTAGCTAGAAAAAATAAGCCTACGCATAGTTAAACTGTTGAGTAAATATCAAAGTTCTGGCAACTTCCAAATATCTATATATAGCTTCTATGGTTTGTTTAATAATCACATTTGGGATGTTTTCATTTATATATTTACACGAATGTCTGCTTTTCAAATACCTGCAAATTTGGATTTACTGCACTTATCAGTCTTATCTGCTAAAGCCTGAAACTGAAAAAGACTATCTTGACATAATAATAAGTACCAGACTGTGCAATGAGACTTAAATTGTCAGTGAAATAGAGCAGGATGCTGTGAATCGCATTTGCATGAAAATTTTTAAAATATATTAAAACTGTTAGCAACAACCTTTCATCCCAAGGCTTGGGGCTTCAGCTGAGTTTGCATAAGCACCCAGCATGTAGAGCTCTTACAAATTAACTTTAATCCCAGAGATTTTCCCTATTCCAATTTTTGTCCATGCTGTGTTTTCAGTGAAAAAACTCTGCAACTGTTGTGGTAGATATGGCGAGCATGCTTTTTATTTATTATTTAAAAGATAGCCAAACTCTTCTTTAAACCTCAAGTGATTTTTCTTGATGTTCAGCATGAAAGATGGGCAGAGATTTGGTTATTTTATTATTTTCCCGTTGATTCAGTCACTTCTAATAACCATGACTACAGAGAAAGTAGAATGAGAATTTACATTAAAAACAGGTTGGTCTAGTTCCTCAAAAGTTTTTTTTCCCTGTTTTTATGTGCAGTTTTGTACATACAATCATGGTATAAAGCAGCATTCAGTACAGTTTCTACATAGGCAACATGTTTATTCACAAATGTTTACTCTTCCTTTTAAGAATTATGGTTTACAAATGCAGGAATAGATACAGGCACAAGACTTAGACTCTTTAAAAAGATCATATTTTAAACAGCATAGAAATGAAGTGTAGACATCAAAGACAGTTTGACTACTAAAGTCTATCGCAACATTCTGACAAAGTCATGGAAAGCAGTTTTCAGGGCTTTTTGTCAGGGCTCTTTCTATCATAGTTTTTTAGACTGCGGGAATAAAATGGTAAAGTCGGGATTTATACTTTACTAGTATATGATTGCTTCTTAAAAGATATCCAGGTACTTTTTTATTTAGCATATTTTCGTGGTTTAATTTATTCAAGCCCTAGATAACTCTCCATAGAACCACTTTGTTGCAAATGTATCAGTGCCATAGAGTGACCTGGCTCGATTCCTCTAGCTGTCAATGATAACTTAGATACATAAAGAGAATAAAACTCCTGCAATTTTTGCTGCTGCTGTCATAGTAAAATCACATATCATGAGAATGCATTTGTATCAATGTAATGAAATATTTTGCCACTAAAAATTCAAAACACAGTTTTTCTCATTTTATTTCATATTCTTGAATTTTTTTCAGATCCAGTTTTTAGATTATCTTTTGATTCTCATATTAAAATAGTTTAATGATACAGGGTATATTTTACTTTAAATACGTATGGTAATAAGTAATAAATATATTGTTTTACACTATGTCATTTGGCATTATAAAAACAAAAGTATGCAACAAAGTTAATTACTTGGGCGTGAAATGTCAGGTTTTCTGATTTGGAATGTAAATAAATTAGATGTTCCACAGGGCTGATATTTTGATTTTTTTTCGTCTCTAGGAAAGACTTGTAGCTTTTTATCTTTTCTTATAAGACAGTTCTTAATAGGTGAAAATCTTTACTGTCTCGGGCTTTATGCGTTCTGCTGGCTTGCTATTTCAGCCTTTCATGCCATGGACTGACCAGTGCATTGGCTCTGCGAGTTATCAGCCCTGTGCAGAACTACTCTTTTTGGCCTCTGAAAACTTTAAATGGCCAGTTACTGCTGTGCAAAGTGGAACTGCTTCATGAAGGTGCTGACTCGGGACAGTTAAGCATGATTTTAGATAAGAGAAGTTCTCTTGAAGTCAATATGACTTATTACATGTGCTAAAATACTCTGTTGATATGGAATCTAATTTTATGCAACTTGGAGACCCTAGCACAAATGAGTGAGATAAGGGTAGATTCCTTTCCAGATTCTGGAAACTGACTTTTCTGCCTGAGATTATTTCATAAAAGAATAATCCTATTAATATTCTTTTCAAAAATAAAATATTCAAAATGCAGTAGAAGTACTGTAAACACAAGATTTTAAAAGTATTTGCTGTATTTGTTATGATTCAGAAATATGCAGGGAAGAGGGAAGAATATTGAAAACTACTCGGAGTGCTTATAACTGGGCCTTCAATATGACACAGATAACTTCATTTAGGTAAATTCAAACTTAAGAAGCTTTTTCCCAGCCTAATTAGACTGAGGTAATGAATAGAGATTTACATTGTAGAGAGGCAAGCCTGTGAATTGCAGCCTAAGAAAAGCTCATATTATCTGCCAGAGCTGCTTCTCCAGCAATAGCCTGGGAAATAGGAACCCCTAGAGGTTAAATATTTAAGAATCATTTGCAAAACTTTCTTTTTCCAACTGATAACCTGTGTATATGACCAACTACTTTAAAAGGGAATTTCATTACTACATATTTTAGTATACGATGGAGTATTTTCTTCTTCATAAGAAAAAGTTATTTTTCTCATACTACCCATACATTTGAATATCCATAACATTGTCTTTACAAGAAGAATTCAGTTAAGATATAAATACTGTATGTTTTGCCTTTCTATTAAATGTATTCCTTCTCTTCAGCCTTATAATGCCTTCTTTGCTGCAGTAAAATGGATTATGACTGAGCTTGTCTTGTAAGTAAATTTCATCAAGAACTTAACGAATATTTGTATGAATTAATGAATATTTGTACTTTTGAATACTTAGTAAATAATTGTACATTTTGCCTTATTATTCTACTTCTATTATATGATTTTAAATATAGTAAGGTTTGCTTATTTTTTTGCTTTCCAATTTTGAATTTTAAAAATCTGACAAAATTTTGGCTATATGAATGCACAGTTGTACTTTTTATATTATTCATGGTTATCTGCATATCTTTTCTTAGTAAGTCTAGCAGATTGCAATATACAAACCAAATTTATTATTGTGGTTACTGTTAAATTTTACATAAATGTCTGGCTGTTTGTGATGCTGCTTGGGTGGGCTGTTGTCAGTATAGAAAACTCTTACAGAGTTTCAGTGTATTGTCGGTAACTTCATGAATTTCTGTAAGATGGAACTTTTACAGTATATGCCAGATAAGGTGTATTGTGGATGTTGCTGATTTTTTTTACCTTCCTCTATAATTTCAAGTTAGTATATGATGAGCATCGCCTTTGAGATTGCCTAAGAAATCACAGAGAAATATCATACAGAGAAGAGGAAGACTTAAAATGAATCTTTTATTATTAACCTGTATTTTTTTATTGTTCTTTGCAGAGAGCAGAGTTGCAGATTTAAGTGATTTTTATCTTTATTGAAATAGAACTAATTTTTTCTTGTAGTCATTTTGTTTTAATTGTAAATTTTATGAGCTTTCATCAAAGTTTGGAATAAGAGTTAAGGAGAATTAACTGAACAGCTATTCCCAGAGGGCAGAGATTGATTTTAAATGCAGCTTTCAAAGTAAATATCCGGGAGAGAAATCATGTTAAAATAAGACTTTGATGCTAGCTATAACAGCTTCAAAAATTTCCAGAAACTTTCTGTGTTTCTAAGTGTTGTGGCTTCATGTCCATATGATAAACTGGATGTTGGTTTCACATTCTTACAATAACTGAGAGAATTGCATGTTTCAGTCCATTCTTCAAAGCAATTTGCAGTATATTTTAGTGGGAAAATGCATTCTTTATATGTCTACATTTTACTAGAGAGTCAAAATACCCTGCATAATGATGAAGTCATGTTCAAAAATGTTGAAAAATAAAAATACTGTATGCTGCTCCACTGAGAATTTTAATGGACACTTCAAATAAGATCAATAATTTAAATTACTAATAGGTAAATTTATTATTTCTTGATGGGGTTCATTTCAGAATAAATTCTTGGTGATAACATACAGCACAGTGAAAATATAAGAATAGCAGTAGTTGATAATCCCAGAGTTATGCTTATAATATGAATTTCAGTTCTGTGTTAGCTTTTATTTAAAATTGGATTAATAGTATCCAACGACTGCCAGTTTAGTTTTGAAAATATTCTGTGGGATAATATAAAAACTCTAATGATTTCTTTAGGTTCCTTGTGGAATTCAATCTATGCAGTTGGTGGCACTCTGATCTAACAGCAAAAGGTAAGTGTAATTTTTTTTCCTTGCCATAATGGCTAGTTAAATTGGATTTTTGAAATTCAGATGTGTGTAAAATGTTTTAGATTAAGTAATAGGCGTCTGATAACAATAGTTTGTCTCCCATGTCAGCATCCTGTTCTTTGTTAATTTTTCCCAAAACAGAAGATAATTAAGATCTTCTACGAATAACCACAAAGTGCTTACCTCTACTCTAGGCATACAGTACACTACTATAACGGTGAAGATAAAATAGTAGATAATGGCTAAATATGTTTTTAAAAAATGTTTCCCTTTATTCAAAACAGTCTTTGTTAATAAAGCAATTATATAAACCCTTTTCTGCTTATACTGTACTTTTTCATGAGCTGCTCTAATACGTAGGGGGTTATTGTGCTGGAAAATGCCATTTCAATGAAAGTCCACAGTAACACAATCATCTCAATATAATTTTATTTGGAAATAATTTTTAAGGCTTAAGATAGTAAATTTTAAACTTTTATTTTTAAGCAAAACTGGTTAAAACTGTATTTTGTTTTATCAATCCATTCAAACCAGACATTTTAAAGTGTAAAATCTAGATGAATTGAAATTCAATTTACTTAAAATAATTTTTAAAAATGTGGAGGCTTCTTTTGCAATAATAATGAAATTGTAACAGTTCCCATAAGAATTGGAAGTTTTCAATGTCATGTGTCTCTTATATTTTATCAGACTTTTTATTGCATTTCAGAAGTGTTGCTTGAAAGTAAAGGACTAATTTACAAGGGCAGTGCTCTTCAATGGGCTATTTCATAGGCAAATTATGCTACGTGCCATTTACTAGTATAATGATTTAAACTGCATTTTTCAGCCTTCTACTTGCAGATTTGCATATTCCTTAGCAAAGCAGGGGATAAAATTGCTACTTTAGGCTTCAGTTTAAATTAGCATTGCCTAGACACTAGGCTGTCTTTATGCCAAGTAAGGTATAGGGAAAATGGAATGTGCTGAAGCCCTGGAATATTCCAGTATTCCCTGTAGTAATAAGATGGTGGAGTTCTTCTAGCAGAAAGGGTATCCTGGAGCAACTGGAAAGTATGGCAGTAAATGGCAAAAGATGTGTCCAGCCACTGTCTAATATGTTGTAAATGCTGTGTAGGGACGGGGGGCGCTGAGATGGGTGTCTGCTGGAGGTGAAGGTTGGATAAAAGCCTTATGGAAATTTAGGTGCATGAACTTAGTGTAGCCTTTCCCATACTGATGTAAACTGTACACTGAAGATAATTCCTCTGTTACGTGAACAATGAGCATTCACCAACAGAACTTCATGAGAACCAACCAGACACTATTTGCTTTCAGGGCTGCTTCATAATCAGCAGTGCCTAGATAGACCTTCTAAAAAACAAGACTTAGTTTCCAGTCATTTCCCTATCCATGATGAAAAATGGCTGTGAAGGACAGTAGGGTTTGCTGTTAGACCCAGATAATGTAAAACTGTTCCTTATATCTGAAGAAGAATGGCAGGTATGCCAGTCTTGGTCCTTGGTTTTTTGCAGAACAGCGCAATGCAACCTGAGCAGGAATGAGTAACTTTTTTTGATGTTTCTGCAAGTGTACTGTACAAATATGCCTTAATATATCCCAACATGAGACAGCCAATGGCACATAGATTGCATGTTAGGGAAAATACCCTCTAAAGACAGCATCCCTCTTAAACTCATGAAAATGAATATCTGTTTTATATTTTAACACAACAGGCTTTAATAGCTTTCTTAAAGATAAAACTATCATTACAGCACTTTGACAGACAAGCATGGTTGAGGGATTTTCATTAATGTTTTAGTTGAAAGTGAAGTTTTAACAACTTACTGCATTTCTTTGATGAGTAAGAGTATTGAAAATACCCCCTCATCGTGCTCATTGGTATATCATTTTTGTGGTACTGCTTGCCCAGTTCAAATTTGCTTGGGTTGCAAGTGGGAGTCAACATGCATTAGAAAAGCAAAAGTAGGAGAATCTTGACAAGCTAGAAGTCAGCAGGAGAGAAAAGCACATGCTTAGGTATGTTCTGCTGTAGATGCTACATTACCACAAAGAGTTGCAATAATTATGACTGCACTTAATGAATTTAAGACTAATGAACTCATACATATTATTTTTTTTTACTTAACAATGCTTAACAAAGCCCAGGAATAAAACCAATTCCTCTAATGGGGAAATTGCTTCCTGCTCAAATTGTGACATTAGTATAACTCCACATATTACAAAGATCCTAGAGGGTCCCTACACACCTGCCAATTTACCAAGCCCTAGTAGGAAAAATACTTCTGCACAAGGTCTTGTAATCTCAGTCATGTTTGTAAGTGAAAGAGAAGAAACTGATGCCCTAAACCTTGGGCAACCCTCTCATCTTCTGGACTCTAACGAGGTGCTGGAAATCTGAGACCCATGGATCTCTGGCAGTCTCTCTGTTACACAAGCCATATCTTGATACAAGTGAGGGTAGACCCAAAATACAGGTGATAAATTTCAGTCATTCTTGGCAGCAGATAAGGAAAACAGAAGAGAAATGGAGAAGGTGTGGTAGAGCTAGTCAGACAATTCTTAAGAAAATGCTAAATTTTTAAACATGTCAGGACCATAGTGAAAACATTGGAAATAACAAAACTCTTCTGACCAGCTTTAGTACCTCCCTTGAGATCTCTGCATTTGGGGAAATATTTTTAAATTACATACAAAAATTATGAACAGCTCAGAAATGCATGTCCTAGTGCATGACTGCAAATGCAGTTTTGCTAATTCCCCTGGCACTGGCTTTGAAACAGATTATCTTGAATGGAAGATCTGTTGAGTCCAAGAGCCTGTTTAATGTAATCTATTTTTGTCATACCTTGTCTTGTTTTCTCACTTAGCAATTAGTTTAAGATAGGCTTAACATTCGTGCTGATGTGCAAGTGTATCTCTGTGTTAAGGAAGAATGAAGGGGTGGGGAGGAAAAAGAAAGGGAATGAGGGAGAGATGTTGTCCAACAGATACATCAGTGTCAGAGTCAGAAGTGCTGCCTGCAGTTCCCAGCTTTGCTGCTGTCCTGTAGTTTGACCTTGAACCAGTCTCACTGCTTCCTGGTACCTCAATTTCCCAATTTCTAAGATGTAAAAAGTGATGCTTTCTTGTCACTTGCACTGCAAGGACTTCAGATTAAAAGTGTTACAGAGTCTTAATGATTACTATTTTGGGAAGCAGATAACAAGCGCTGGTTCTGGGCAAAGTAACACTTCTGCCCCACCCCCTGAGTTATTCTAACTGATGAAACTCTGCAAAGATCCCCAAGCTGTAACCCTAAAAAGTGTTTTGGCTTCAGTAATATGTACAGCAATTTAGTTATCAAATAAATATAACCCCCCCTACATAATAGCTAGTGAGGCGCAGCATCACTGAATTAAAATCGGCAGTAAGTCCATCTTGAATACACAGAGAAAGAATAAAAGCTTGTGCATAAATGTAAAATAGGTTGACAATGGCTAAAGCATGAATAACTACTTTAACAGTTATGGCTTACAAAATTACATTCCATGGATAAACTTTTTTTTTTTTTTAATTGAAAAAATAGTGTTATGCACTGCCTAGGAAATCTCACAGGGTGGCAGAAGCTGAGTAACATTTCCGTTCTCTCTGAGCTCTGTAATACAGCATCGCATGTTGTTCAGAATTTTGTGTGCTGTTCTTCCCATGTTAACATCAAGATATTTTTTCCTGTGCCTATAGCGCAGAGGTTGAAACAAACCCTAGAGCCCTGTGATACTGAATATCCAGCTTTTGTTTCCGAACGCACTATAAAGGAGACCACGGGGAATATTGCTTGCGATGACTGTTTCAAGTAAGCCCTTTCAATTTTTTTTATACAACTGTTTGTGACAAAGCAATAAAACTGAATTATTCAAGGTTATGTTAAAGAACGTACAAGTCTGTTATGTTTTATCTTATATAATGACCTCTGTCATGGTGTCATTTCTCTTATTACAGGGGTCATTTAAATATTTGATACTCTTAAATTAAAGCAGTGCCTCTTTATTTTTTATAAAAAAAAAAAAAAAAAAAGTAAAACCAGAATAGCAGCTCTCTGGCTGCCAGTCTCCTCCCCAAGG
>JAOXJM010000003.1:1160229-1199477 GCA_026413425.1 Tringa solitaria
TTTTTTTTTTTAAAAAAAAAAAAAAAAAAAAAGTAAAACCAGTAAAGGCTTATGCTAATTTCAAAGAATAGTGAATGTTTTAAGACTTTTCCTGGACACAGGCAGCATTTTAAAGGCATATTCTGTAAAGACTTAGATACAGGAAGGTTAGTGCTGTTAACTCTCCTATATAGGAGAGAAACCCTGCTGGATAGGTGAGAAGTTCCCTTGTGGTACAGTGAGATCTGGTTGTTTCGCTTGAATGCCAAATAGTGTTTCCTTAGAATTGTTAGTCTGAAAGAGGGGGAGAGGATTAAATCTGTCCCCCAAACTTTCAGTGCTGGGAAGCTGGGTTAATAGTAACAAATCTCACAACTCAGTGCTGCAACCTTGTCAGTTCTACCAGTGCTACTGTAAAGTTGTCCCTCATAGGATTAAAAGAAGAGAAAGACTTCAGTCTAGCTTTCCTCCTTGATACTGAAAATGTCTTTTCTCTACATTTAGAGAAATATGCAGTGACGTTTTTACTGTAGTTGAGATACACTTTAATTAAAGACTTGCATAGGTATTGTTCATGCAAATTTCTGTACTTCAGTAAGTCTCTTAATTGGATTTCCTTTATGCTAAGAGGTCATAATCGCAAAGAAGATTAGTATTTACAGCAATAATTTGTCTATCAATATAAATGTCAGGAAGAATTTCTAAGTTAACCAAATATTGTTGCAACTCTCCCTTTCTAGACTAAATCAATATGCAATTAGCAAATAAAGGTGAAAACTTCTCTTTGAAGTCAATAGGTGTGTTTCTGTGCTTTCTTCTAAATTTTCTCCTTGATATCATCATTGTTTTAAAACAGGAAATAGGAGGACTTACACTGGAGATATATTTTAAGGGCTAATATTCATCTTTAATTTGTTGCTGACCAACTTTTAATTATAAGCAAATTATTAATGTCTAGTATGAATAATTGTTCTTATATGGCTTTGGGGTAGTAGTGTGACAGTGCTTTGTAAATTAATCCAAGGGAACTCTTTAAGTGTAACAATAGATCCCACTGCCTGAAAAGTACAAACTCAACAAAATAAAGCTGTGATTTTTCCACTTGACATATCAAACACAAGGTATGTTAAGCTGCTGTAAGTGCTTTATGCCAGCATTGAAGAATTCAAGCAGCCTTATTTTGTGATTATTTGGCAGAAGATTACTGAGAAGTTGTGCAACAAATAACCATATATCTCTTATGTTTAAAGGTTGCAAACAGACATGATTCCATGAAAAAAAGGTAATTTAACAGGACCAGGTTTTCTCAAAGGAATGCAGATTTCAGTCTGTCTTCTTAGGTAACTTCAGGTCAAAGGAAATAACTTTCAAAAATAACATAATTCTGCAATACTTGGACAGCGCTGAGTTGGAAACTGAATTTAGTGAAAATTATAGTATTTCAAAAATAATGCGCTAAGATCTTTTTCATAGAAAAACATTTTGTGTTCCACAGTGGAACAAAAAAATAAAAGAAAACCCTGTAAGTTACAAACTGATCTCAAGGCACCCATTATTTTTCTCCACAAGCAATGGCAAGACCTAAAGAAATAATCCAGAAGAACTATTAGATTCTCATGGGAAAGTTCTTCGTTATACCGTTTACCCACTGTCATTAACAATCTACAAATTGCATCTGAGATTGTAGACTGCATTTAATTCCAAATATTTTTGTTATAACCCAGGACACTTTTCCGCAGAACAGCTAAGGAATTTGACCCAAAGTCCTTTGTAGACCTACATCTTCTGACCCAGTTTTCTGTTTCGTGGCCTCAGTACCAATAAATATTTTTACAAGTGGGTGTATTGCTTAATACTTGTAATTTAAGAATGATGGGCTCAGTCAAAATTAGGGTTCAACCTTATATATAGTGAGTCTTGAACTGACACTGTGTTCAATGGTTTATCTGCACGGCATATGTTGCATGCTAGGCTCTTGATTCAGATCCCTTTGACTCAGTGGGATTATTTTCTGTGTCTTCCTTGGATTGTGTTATAGATTAATGTGTTTGTGAAACATACTTGCAAATCTTCATTACAAATAGAAAAAGATATTTGTAAATATTTACACCCACTCTAATATTGCAAATCTATTTGAAAGACACTGGAAAAGTCAGTATATTATGAACAGTTTTGCAAACACAAGTTGTGCAAATATTCTGCCACAAGAAAGTTTGTGTCACAAGTTACTCATTCAAGTCACTGTCCTTTGTTCCTACAATGTCAGGCACTGCTAGAGAGCCCTTGTCTGAAAAAAAGCGACTAAAAGCAAGCTCTCAGTAGATGTAAAAATGATGACTGATGTTAATTGAAACCATATAATGTTACTTAGATAAGACATTTTGGAGCACAAATACCATGTTACTGCTAACAAAGTCACAGTCATAGTCAACAAGGTCACATAACGAGAGCCAGAGGCTCAGTCTTATTCCATCCTAGGTGTGCTGTTACTGATCTTATAGAAATTCTCCATACTTCACAGGTACCAAGGGGAACAGTTACCAACTGTAGTTATGAAAGCTAAGCCTTGTTCTTATAAATGTTTCCGATCATAATTTTTAATCATGGGTGCTTGGATTTAAATCAAAATATCCTCACAAATAGAATGCAGTAGAAAGGACTACATGCTAATTACTTTGTAAAGAGCTGTCTCACCTTTTCAGCCGTCTCTGAAAACATTCAATCAATGGAAGGGCACCCATACACTTAAGCAGACTTTGAGTCAGGCACTAAATGTATACAGACATACAAAATACACTCTTTATATGTAAACTTATCTCTTACTAGTGAAAAATAAATGCTACTTTGGGATAATTTGCAATGTTTAAAAACGATTTGCAAAAATATAGGTTTTATTAAGAAAGCAGGAGCCTAAAAGAAAATAAGAATTAACATAAGAATGTCATTAGGGTCAGGGTTTGGCTGTCCCACCCCATAATTTGTTGTTATTCAATATCCCAACTATTATTAAATTAATCTGTTATTTAAACAGCAATCGAAAACAAGTCAACCCACATTTGCTAAGCACTGTCAACAAGAGAGAAAAACTGGGATTTTTAAAAAATCTGAAATGCATTCATATTTTCCAATAAGCTATCCCTTTTATAGCAAAAAAACTAAATAAACAAAAAAAAAAGGCAAAAAAAGCATTGCTTCTGAAAACTGAGATGATAGACTGTTGAATGTTCTATGGCAGCTGCAGTGTTGGAAATAGTTAATTGCCAAAGAGAAATGTTTTTTCTTTATCAATGTCAACTGCCCCTCTTTCTGTTGAGTCAGAACTACACTAATGCCAAATGCTGTTGGTGTAGGTTTTAAGGGTGGTGTGCTGCTCAGAGATGTGTTTTTGATTTGAAGTCTTTGACTAAATAAGCATCTCAATGCTGCTTGCAGTTTTATGAGGTATTGCCTCAATGTGTTAGCCAGTTTTTAATACAAGTAAGCATGTCAACCAAAGTTCTTCAGGAATTCTCACTGGTTACATTGTCAGTTCTGCCTTCTGGTGATCTCAGCATTGCAAAATTTAGTTGCTGATACTTAAAAAGCACTAAAGATGTCTTAAGGAAAGCATCCTTAGAAAGATAAAGTTGTTATAAATTAGAAAGGATGATAGCTGTTATGATAGTTGACCACAGAAAGTTACCTGATCTTTTTAGTATGGCCATTCATCTGTTTGTAGAATAAACAAAAAAAGTTTTCTCTAATTGCAAATCTTGGTGTTGCATGAAAATGTGGATGTTTTCACTTGGCTTCAATGGAAAATACCATTAAATTCAGCATTAACTCAGGCTGCTATGAGTATGTGTATAGATCTTCTGTAGGCATGACAAATAGATGAGAATCTGACTATTTATACATTAAGTATATATTTTAAAATTTCATAGTTGCAAGCAATGATTTGAGTGCATAGTTGCCAAATTTGCATGTTCAACTGTAAGAACTGTGGGTATACAAATCAGGCAGCAGTTGCACAGTCAAATGCTTAAAAATCTGCCCTTTTAACCTCTCCTGCTCATGTGTGATGACATATTGGATTTGGATGCAGATCAAAAATCTGGCCTTACTTCCAATGACCCATGGAGCAAAGCCCCCTTCTCTTTTAATTGCAGCACTTATGCGTCCACAAGGTCAATACCAGAAACCCAAAGAAATGGTTTTGTTCCCAGTTGATTCTTTGTGCACAGTCTTAAAACAAAACATATAGATGGAAGTAGACATGAGAAAGCCATATTCTCACTAGGGAAGCAAGGAAGTATGTATCTACAATCATCCTAACCCTGGGAAAAAATCATGTGTGTGTTTTAATTATGTAAGATGAATGTAAGCATTCCCTTTACTTTGTTGTATTTCACATGTAAGTTGCCTGTTAAATTGATCAGAACTACTTAATTGATTAAACACTGTCCCACGCATTATGTATTTGGTTCATTGGAGTGTTAGTAAGCAGACAATTATTCAGCAGGGAAAATCATCAATAAACCAAATTCCTTCCCTTGCTTTCTTAATGGACTGGGCATTGCATGCTGTTCATTGTCAATAAAATGAGATAAATGGCATTAGAATTATAATTCAGGATGACATTGAACGCTCCATGTGGATTTATAATGACAAATTTCAGACTGGTCCACTGAATACACTTATTTGGCAGTAACAGATAAATAACAATACAAATTAGATTCAGATTGTTTAGGGCATGAGTATATTAGTGTTAGGAATAGTGCAATCTACAGACATTAAAATGGTAATGGCTTTTAAAGGCACTTTATCTTGAGACATACCACCATTTGCTAAAATACATTTCTTTCTCACTAGAAGCTTGCCAAACTGCTGTACTTGATCGTGTTTAAAATGTGTAAATAAATACCCAGTTCAATTTCCCATGAAATAAATAATCATTTGCCTTTTCAGATGTAGTTAGTTTATTTCTAAACAAATCAGCTTGCCACATAAAACAAGCAAAGCATCAAGGGCCAATTTCTTCTCAATTGGATCTCTATCTATGTACATCAGAAGATTCCTGTAGATTTCCTGGAGTAGTTTGGGCAGTAAATTATAGTCAGTCTTTAGAAGACATTTTGCGTTGTATTCATTTTTGTTTTATCCATTTGTCATAGGACCCTGAAGAAAACCAAATGTTCTCTGTATTTCACCATACTTTGTTTAGATTGTTATGTTTTTGCACGCTTGCTTTTTCAGCAGCCATGCCAAGTACACATGTGATACCATGCACAGAAATGGTTTGGGCCTGTGCCCATGCTGAGTCACAGGTGTGCTATAGTCAAACTGCTCACTGCTGATCTTGGCAATGTTGAACAGATCTTAATATCGTCTAAGCGCTTGCTTAGATGTGCATGGAAGGCAAGGAGTATCTTCAAGGGAAACTCAGTATTTTGCAGTTGTTAAATGTTGAAGTCTCAGGAATCAAAATCTTAGTCTGCAGAGTCATCTTGCACCTCGTTTTGAAAATCAGAGCTACCAGACTTGTGAAGTACTTATGAGCGTTCAAAGGTCTTTATATTTGCGGCAACAGCAATATTGGTAGAAACTTATCGTAGCCAAAACCCCTGAACTCTAGAAGATCCCAAAAGATTTTTTTTCCTGTTCTTTCCTTGTAAAAAGTATCAAATTATGCAATTTAAACTACTGGAATTGTATATTAAAGGTCTTTATATTTAGGTTAAAATCCTATATTGTATGTTACCCACACATCTCCACTTGTACACTAACTTCCTCTTTACTCCAAAGGCAACACTGATTATAATGTTTGTCATGCAGGTGCAATTTAAAGTCACTGTATGGGTAATTTAACTCTACTCTTTGATAATGTATTTTTGAATGAACAGTTCAGGAAACACTGTAAATTACTATTTTCATTTTGGAAAAAAGGTATATGAAATAAAAGGGCAAGACATATATAAGTTACAGAGCAGGTTTGTGCCTGATGGTCATTAGTTTAACAATCCTTTGGAGGGTTTTCAAGGGTTTGGTTTTTTTTGTTTGCTTGGTTTTTTTGTTTTTAAATAGACAATTATTATCAGTATTCCTTTTTTGTTTCAGAACTTTTTTAGTGTGCTTGTTGAATTTAGGAATATTGTACAAGCTTATACACAGAATGCCACCATATATAGAAAATAGACTTTAATTATTATCTCAGTTTTTATATCAGACAGTTCCCCAAAAAATCAAAACCTTGGATTTTGTTTACTTAGTTGACAAAACCATGAAAATCTGTATTCAGATTCTCTCTCTCAATTTACTCAGCATTGTAATCATTGTAAAAAATGCTAGAGAATGAAAGAATCACTATGTGTCGAAGGAGAAAAAGTATATTAAATGTAAAAAAAATTCTGACTGTAGTAATAGTTTTCAAAGGGCATCCTTAATGAATACATATTGAATATACATATATGTATATATATTCAATGAGAGGAGTACTCTATATAGGGGAGAGAAAGACAAGGAAATGTACAGTGGTCTTTTCTTGCAGATGTGTGCAACATTTTCGTTAGGAGACCTCATAGTACTGACCAGTGGTCCATCTTTAAGTACTGTAAAATCTTGGAGATACATGGGTCAACTTCCTAGCAATTCAGTCTATTAATGTTGCCATTAGTTTTGCTGTATGTTTTTTTCTGACAAGTAGGGTGAGCTGTGCCCTCTCTCTTAAGTCCCCGCTTCCCTTCTTACGTCTTCTAAGTAAGCTTAGAACTGAATTGCTTGAGAAGTTTCTAAATAAAACTGCGTGGGAAGGTGGTGATCTCCACACATTCACTGTTCATAGTTAAGCTTAGTAATGCTATAAAATGTAAATATTACTCTACTTAAAAGTTAGCATAATTTTACATTTTAAACAAGCAGTAAATATTAAACAAATGATAAATAGTAGCTGACACAATGAAAGGATGTTTCGTAATGACAGTAGATTTTAAAAGTTGTATGAATGCCATAATATAAAGCTGAGTACTAATATGTATATCAAAGATGGCTTGGAATAGCAAAACTTATTAAAATTGGAAAACATTGCAGTGCATTTTTAAAGCCAGGCGTACTTGTGAAGAATTGCTAGTACTAGGAAATTAATTTATTTATCAGTTTATAATATATTCATATTATATTATGGTCTGATGAAAAATAATGTGAACATGACTTAGGCATCTGTACATGTAGCACTTTCAAAAGGATCTGAGAGCTTAATGGATATTAAATAGCCTTTAACTTGGAAAAACAACATGAATCTTAAGATATGAGTTCCATGCAGGGAAGACATATATTACCTAAAATATCACAGAGTTTTAATTATCTATAGACAAGATAACATGCAGTGTACTTAATTCTTTCAGATGTGGCATTCTCAATTATTGCTAAAATTTATGTTTACAGAAATAAATTAACAACATCCTTGCTAAGCATGCTGTGGCACATCTGATAAGCACTTTAGTTCTAGGATTTATTACATTTTCAGTGTGAATCTTCTCTGCTTTTTACAATTCAGTTTGTGTTGCATAGCTCTTTGCTAGAGCCATATCCTATTTGTAGATTAGACTAGACCTAAAGCTGTGGAAATGAGTAGTTACCAATTAATGAAAGTGAAAAGTTACTTTTACAATGTCATGTTATATTTGTGAGCCTTCCTAAATCAGAGGAAATCAACTGGATTTTTAATCTTTAAATTTTATTTAGAATCTAGCTTAGAAATCATCTAGTATTTTAAAAACATAGTATCTGAAACATCTCTCAATACAAACCACAACTACTTAAGTAGGCCTAAAAAAACTGCTAAACACACTTGTTGGCTAACATGCTATAGTAGAACTGCATTTTCCAGTCTGGATAACTTCTCTGACCTCCCTATTGTTGTCCTGTTAGCCCAGTGCTGCTGTCAAAAAGCAAAGTCCAAGCTTTAAGAGACCTCTGATATGATTTGCATTGTGCTGTTTGCTGTATCTCCTCTGTTGTTCATTGAGAGTAGTTTATCACAGAATCAGGTAGCCACTCTGTCTGTGGAGACCCACTTATGCCACACTCTCAGCTCAGGTTTGTTCAGGGGTATGAACCTTGACTCATATTTAAAGTTTGTGGGATTTTTGAGTTTGGCTTTTTTGCAAAAGTTTTGCAGTCCATTTTAAACCTTAATGAGCTGAACCTCTCCGTTATCTTACACTCACATAAGGATAGGCGGCAGGACTAGAAAGCTTAGGAGCATTGTCAAATTCCTCATTACACAAAGTACTTTTTTCATCCTAAAGTCTGTACACTCAAAGCTTTTGGTTGGTTGTAACATTTCTATTATGCAGTAAGTAAAATACTCTTATCTGAGCATCAGTTATTTGAGAAAGCATCCCCTGGTTGATAATGAAAGAGGAATGGCGCTTCTGGGGTTTCCTGTCTGAAACAAAGCGGTTGCCAACCATGCCACAGCTCTCTGGGGTTGCAAGTCTTCAGCAGGCACGGGAATGGTGAGGATGATATTGTTCATTTATATCTTTGATTTGAGTAGGCTTGGTTATACTGACACCAAATTGTGCTACAGTCAGTCAGGCTATACATGGGAGCAATATTTTGCAAGCATGGGGTCAGCTTACAGGCCTGAGGCTGAGAGTTTATCTGTCTCTTTTTATATGAGTGAACCACTAGCTGCTTTTTTTCATACACTTTAACTGCTCCAGCTCTCAGAAATGTTGTTATTGGCATATATGTTATTCTTATAAATTACATTAAAAATATTCCATTCTCTATCATCATTTATTTGAAAAAAACCCAAGTAGCCCAACTTGACTGTGATATAAACATTTCATTCATTCATTTAAAAAAATGTGATAAGTGAGAGAAATGTGGGTTAGGAAATGTAGCCAGCAGCCTGGAAAGCACGTGATAGGAGTTGGGAAATAGCACAGCGGATATCTGCACTTCACTTGAATGCTTAAAGTTTGTTCCAGACCATTAGGGTTGAACATTTGCAACCAACAGTTATGTGAGTAACACATATTTGAGTGCAGAGTGCACAATATTTTCCATTTACTGTACCCTGGTGCTGGTGTGTTTTTTCTTTCTTTAAAAAATAGGAAAGATCACATTTGACAGATACGAAATGTAATCCCAAAGTAACAACTATTCTTAATTGAAAATACTCAAACTTCATTAATGCAGGTTTGCACTCAAAAAATATGCTGAAAGGCCCGGAGGGAAATGCCTGAATTTACAGAGATGCTCAAGCATTGGAGTTCCCAGCGGGGCTATCTGAGTTGAGTACCAACTGGAAATTCAGACTACTTTTTCACATCTTTGTGCATGCGTTTAGGTTGCCAGTTTGAACTCAGTTCAAACTACTCACAGTAAAATTCTTCCATGCTTTGTAGGATTCATCTGCATGGGCAAAACAACTGGTAGCTAAAAGATCGTTTCTGTTGCCTCCTAAAAATGATTGATATGCTTAAGTATGTGCAGGAGTGACATACGCTAACATAACAATCAGATATTATTCTAGTCATAATATGAATGTAAGTCTCACAGTCACCACTGTAACATTAAACAATAGTATTAAAGTGTTCCTATGGTCATTGAAGGAACAAATGAAAAATACACATATGGATTTCACCACCCCCCCCTTGAATCAGGCTGTTAAAGCTCCTGAATATGAAATTAAAGATGAATCTGAGCAGCCGTTTAAATGTTTATAGGATTAAAATCCTGCTAAACCATGTGTTTATCGTGACCATGTATTCCGCTGCATAGCACAGATATAAAAACAGCATTTTTTGGTAAAATTAAAAAAATATATTGTTTGTAAAATACACCATATAGATCAATAATTCTTACTTGCATACAAGTGTGTTTTAAAACTATGCAAAATAATACAGTATTTCTGTGAGAAAACAAGTTTTAACTAGAAACACACAGCACTGTTTTTAAACAAGTTAAATTGCTTTAAATGTTGGTGCTGTGCTCAAATCATCCTCAAATTACAAAGAAATATCTTCCATTCTGCAGGACAATGGGAAGATCTTTTCCCTAAATTTTTTGGTTCCTCAAGTGTAGTCTTATCCTGTAAGTATTGTCAGAGTTCCATGCTGCTTGTCAATCATTTTGTTCCCTCAAACGCTTTGCAACCTTTGTGACTGTCTGAAGAAAGATGGGGACAATGAGTCTAATAATCTGAGATTTCTGAATGCTGTTAGGAGGTTTATTACTGTTCTTTGTTATCAAAACAGGTTGTGTAGCAGTATCAGTGGCCACCAGCTAATGGCAGCATGGCCATAAGCCAGGAAAAGGAAAATAGTTCAGTGCAAGTGACCAATAAATGATGGTAATTGGGATCCTCAGTCTGAAGAGTCTAATACGGCTGTGTCCTCTCCACAGCTCTCTGGCCCACCCGCAGTCCCATACAAAATATGCCGTATTCAACATGTTTCCTTAAGATTGAGTGTGTCTGGGGCTGTGTAAGTGGCTGCTTATCAGTAGGTAAACCTCAGGCCTGTGTTCAGTGTATATCCTGTCCAAAACTTAACATCAGCGGACAGGGAATGGATTATCTCTCCTGCATGGAAATACGGAGACTAAGCTGTTTAACAGTAATATCGATTTCCTTTAATAGCTGATGTTACAGTCAAATAGTAGAGAGTAAACAACTTAAAGGTTAAGTTTGCTTAGTCGGATAAGGCACATATCTTGCATGTTTGAAATTGAATTACCTTAGCTTTGCCTGTTATAGATCCAGCTATGTTAGGAAAGGAAAGTTCCTATGTTAGGAAGCCAGCAGCATTTCAGAGACAAAGTGTTAAGCCTGCCACATATAGATTTTGCACCTTATGATTCAGGTAGTTGTAATGAAGCAATAACCTGCATTAAGCAAGAAAATAAGTGACTTACAAAAGTGTGTGACCTTCAAGTTGGCTAGTAAACTGGTCTTCTTACTTCAGGAGATATAGCAGCCTCATTACTACAGCAGCCAGGAAGAATTCCTAATGGGACAGACTGCAGAGGTCCCACAACAAAGCCACCTGCTGAAGCAACTAATAGCCTTCTTCCCTCTGCCCTTTTCCACAGGGCATTGACAGTGCTTGTCCTACCACCCCTGCCCTTCCCCCCTGTCTTGGAACATCTCCCTCCTTTCCAGGGAGGTCTGTCCCTCTCTCAGTTGCCTTACTGCACTTTGCCACCCAAGAGGTTCAGACACTGGACATTGGAAGATGAAAGGAAGAGAAAAAAGCACACAGTGTGAAAAGAGGGCACCGCATGCAAGGGTAGTGTCAGCTCAGTCCCTACTCCTCTACTGCCTTGAGTATATCTTCTAATTATCATAGAATCATAGTTAGATTATTAATTATTCCTTCTTACAGGAGAAAGTAATTCTTATAATAAGGAAAAGAGCTGACATTTTTGAAATTAAGTTGGGGGTTGTGTTGTTTTTTTAAACATAGTCTGTGGAAGAAATTATTACTGTAGCAGTATAATGATATATATTATAACTGTATCAAAGCTTTTATATATTCAAGCAAAACGAAAAGATTCAAATCGGAAAGAAAAAAACCACCAAAAAAAAGCAGGTTTGAATATAGTGTGCTGGGTCTTTTAGAACACAAGTTGTAGTCTGCAGGTTTGAATATAGTGTGCTGGGTCTTTTAGAACACAAGTTGTAGTCTGCACTTAGCTTTAGGTATCACATCTCACCCCGTTTGGGATGCATTTCTCTGCAGGATCACTATTCAGCTATTAAAGAGAGAGAAAGACCCTCCTGCAGAGGATGATTCAGATCACCAAAGCCAAGCTTCTGCTCAGAATTATCTTTGAATAGTCTGTGTCTCTGCAGGTACTCTGTTCAGATTACCCTTCTAATGTGGGAACCTGAGTTACATCCATAAAGGCAGCTGGTGTGACTGCTATGCAAGATTTCCATTGCAGTCCTATTATGATGCTTTCCAAATTCTAGGCTGTTTTAAGAAATTAGAAGGAACTGGTTCTCTGTGGGAAGTCATATAGCCACTAGACACTCATTAAAAGTGTGCTTTCTTATCATGCCTTCATAAGCATAAGTTTAGCAAATATAATTATGAATGCAGCAGTTACTTGAATTTCAAGTCTTTTCCCGTTTCATTCCACACCACAATGAAAAAATAATTTGCAAAAGCAGATTAAAAATACATGCATTTTTGAGCAAACAATTACTATTTCCCAGTAAAACATGAAGCTGTGGTGGGTTTTTCCAAATCAATTTGTATGATATTTTTGCAGATGTTTTTATACCGGCCAATACAGAAACAGATTAGAAACATAAAGTGTGTGCAACATGAGAAAAACATTGTTTAATGCCTGCCTCAAAATGCAGACTTTCTTGCCGATTTATTCTCTGTTCTTATTTTTTTCATTACCTAAATAGTTTGTCATGACTAGATGTTCTTCCTCCTCTTTCTGCCCCTTTAAACCATTAAATTTCTTCTTTCCTCACCTTTCCTGCAAAGTGAAGAAGCAGTTTGTGTTTTAAGCCAAACTAGTTCCTCAGTGGATGAAAGATGGAGGAGAAATTCTTAAAGAGGTTCTTATTGACTCAGTGTGGCTTTAACATAACTGGAACCCCAACAATTTATTCCATTTTATATATGGAGACATATGCAAAGCTTTTTCTATGCTGTCAGTATCAAATGATGGTGATAATGCTGGTGTAAAGGAAAAAGGTTTAAATCAAAAGATTTACGTTACTTGAGACAGAAAGAGCTGTGCCCTTTAAACACGTAGCGTTTTCCATAAAGATTAAGCATAGGCTATTAGGACTTTCTTTTGACTGTTAAACCAGTAACAAAACCCCTTACTCTGTCATTGAGATTTGGCTCCCTTATTGCCAGTGACACAAATGACAACCTAGGCCAGCAGGTGTTCAGAAATGCTTATTGTCATATAAATTTTAGAGATTCACAGTGGAGCTCACTTAAAAGACAAGATTATTTTCATTACTTTGTCAGCACCTTTCTTTATTTCCTGCTGCAGTCATGGAAGCTATTTTGCTAGAGCTTTTTCACCCTTGCAACTGACTCTTGGCGTATGCAATTAAAAATGTTGGTGGAATATTTCAATATTTGAAAGACTTTTTTCTGTGTTTATGCACCTTTTGTTTTCTGCGAATGTTCAGTTCCTGAGACGTACTGGTGTGAACATTCACTCAAAATGAATTTCAAAGATGCATGTGCATGTCACCATGGAAACTGAAAGTTGAACTCAAACAGAAGGCTTGCTGCTGGGATGATTGTGTTCTTTATCCAGTTTGGGCATGGAAGCAGTGCCATGTAAATTATCTGAATAGTCACAGAGCAACTGCAGTGGTTATGACTGGCAGAAAAACCTTTGCCATTGATCTAGTGAGAGTAAGAATACCTCATGACTGCGAAATAATCTTAAATTACAGCAGCTGAAAGAGGTATAATTTGCTTGGGCACATTCTATTAATAGAAAAGAAGACTAAATTGGACATAAATTTTTTTCTGCCCTTAATTATTTGCTCAACTTAATCTCTGTCTTCAGTCCTCTGTCTTCACTTGTTGATATGTTAATCCTTTGCCTGTGACCTCACAAATCAGTGACTGGTGAGGACACGCACTTGGCTTTACAACTTCATTTGAAGATTATATTTGGGAATTGTGATTTACTGCCTGTGGAAGATAACATTTTCTTTTGGTAGATGAGATGCTAGTTGTTCCACTTCACAAGACATTAGTTGAGATATTATTATGCACTATGGAAAAAAATGCTGCAGTGAGCCAAGAGTTTCATCTTTTTATGGCTCTTTAGATGACAATCACATGTTCTGTGGCAGTCACCATAAGGTTAGACACTTCACAAACATCTGTAATAGACAAAGAGTCTGTAGATGTGTAAAAAATATTCACTGTTTGGTAATCTGAATCAGTGTAATTACTTGTTATCTTTCATATAATTTCTAAAGTAGAAAAGTTTTTTTTAACTTAACCTAATACATTGTTCTTTGCAGTTCCTTTAATTAATAATTTCCATCAATCCATGTATGTATACTGCATTCCCCAAATTACCAGGTCTAGCAAAATTTTCTATATCACTTAATTCCTACAAACCTTTGTAGTTTTTGACTTTTTTCCCCTCCCTTCTTTGGGGAAGCAATAGCCTATACTGTACAGCTCATATGCCACCCCAGAGAAGTGGGAAAGAAGAAACAAAATGGGAATGTGTCCACCTTTCATGAAATGGTACCTTTAAGCCTGGCTATGTGGTACATGCTTTCTCCTAGGCTTCATTATTCACCTGGGGGCCACAAAAAGCAGCTGTCACCAAAAAACCTGGAGTCAGGAATACCATAGGTACAGCAGGTACTCCTTCTTACCAAAAGGAATAATGAATCATTTACCATCTGGTTAATTGTTACAACACTTTATGCCCTTCAGGTCTTTTTCTGAGCTAGTTTTAAAGATACAATAAATAAAAGTATCAGACTGCACAAAATCCAAATTGTGCCAATCTCTGAGAATAAAATTAATATTTTTTTTCTGTCCTTTACGGTTTGATTTATTCATAACTCTTTTGAGAAATTCATGCAGTTACAATTTTGGTGTAATTGTCTGTTAAAGATTTTCCCTCCTTTCCTTTTATTGGCCCCATTTCTCCCACACACAAATCCACAAAGCCACAGATGCTCCATTACAATGATGTCAGTCTTGCTACATGCTCCAGCTGTTTGGTAGGTACATTTATAAAGTTCAGCCTTTTACATTATGCCATAAATGTATATTTCACATATAAACATAAAGCTAACATATTGCAGATCCCTCTAAGTGTAATTTTAATGGAGGTTCAGTAAGTTTAAAAAATACTGAAAACTGTTTAATCTTTCCGTTGGCCACATTTTTATAGTAAGTTTTCCAAATTTTTTTTTTCTGAAGCTAGGTTTGAATATTCCCTGCCCCCTCCACTATTTCATCTTCCGTGATCTTTGGAAAAAGCAGAGAGTTATTTTAGTAAGACAATATGTATTTTAAATAAAGATGTCTGAGAAAAAATATGTTTCTCTCCACATCTTCTTGGTGCTCAAACCCTCACTTAATGTTCTGTACATTTACCAGCATACCAGACTGAAAAACACCTCATTCCTGGAACTGCCAGATTTCAGTGATATTCGATATGGCAGCTATTCTGTTGATACAATATATAAATTCTGACAGATTTTTTTTAAAAAATTATCAAGAATTGGATCTGAGCCTTACAGCCTTTCTTTGTATTGTGTCCCGAATTTCAAAGAAAGGGCTAAACAGAGCCTGGTTGGCTCTGCCTCCTCCCTCTTTTCTCTTTGGTGCGTGCTTAAGAGTCCGGCTCATTGTAACTCCGTGGATCATTGAATAGTGCCCACAGGATCCTTGGTGCTTTCCTTCTTACAAGCAATGTCTTTATTTCTCACTCTCCTTTTGAGTTGCCTGCTTTGTCTTAATTTGAATGTGGTGCTGAGTTATCGCCATATTTGTACCATCTAGTCATCATTATTCTAAAATAAATCTCCTTGCTTAGGAAGATTTTGAGGCTTAATCTCTGTTTTGTTGGCTCAGTAATAAAATGACTCTCAAGAGGACAGATGAAAGCCGAGATCTTTCTCAGTAGTTCATGTTGGTTCAAGCAAGACCCAGAGTGAATAAAGGCCCTAATGTGATTGTAGAGGCTAAAGTTAGGGACTGTGAGTTATCGCTATGTGGCTGCAGAAGAACCGTCATTGTTTTTGCAGATCGGTTTCATGTGTACTTAAAAATTCCAGTTCACAGGTATTCATAATAGAACAGAGATTCAGGATTGAAATCTGAAAAAGAGAAATCTGATAAACTCCTTGGTAATTCACTTTTGTCCCAGTCTCCATGTTAATGTATTGGCAGTATAAGCCTATCTGTTCTACTTCACCTGTGTACCTTTCAGCATCATTTACATCTCAAAAGGGACAACCATATTCTGTGAACTGAGGGAAGCATTGCCCAAGGCCCTCTACTTCTATAAGGTGTGGACATATATATATGATATAAATTCAATGATATTTGTGACTATAATACAGCTGTTGTTGACAAGTTCAAAAAATCCTAACAAAACCTGTTGCTCAGAAATAATATCACCATTATTTGACTTTTTTTTTTTTTTTTAATTTGCAGGTCTTTTGTTATCCAGCAAATCCCAAGCAGCAATCTCTTCATGGTGGTAGTAGATAATGAATGCTTCTGTGATTCTGTCCCACCAATTACCATGGCACCTATAGAAATAAGGTATATCCTTTTGTTTGCAAAGTTGTCAGAAAGAGATTCAAGATGCAAATATTTAAAAATTGCTTATTATGTAAAACTTGCAGTACATGACATAAGAACACATCATTACCTATTATAAAATGCTGGAGCTGTTTTAAATTAAGCCAGCTGAGGATGGATTCTTACTTATTTTCAAGGGTTTTTTTGAACAGCCAATAGAAATTAAGCAAACACACTTATGTGCATCTTTGAGTATCATAAAGTCATGGTCACCTTTAGATGGCTGAACATCTTTCAAATTAGGCCCTCGGTATGTAATTTATTTGTAAGAATGGAGGTCCTGATATTGGAACTTATAAAACTCCTTAGAATACAGATTATTTTATGGTCAGAGTGGAGTATTGAAAATGTTTCTGAATCCTACTTTCCAAAAACATTAAAATGTAGCAAAGTAAATATATCACTTGATTTTTAGTTGCTCCAGTTTTTATTTTGTGCTGTTCTGTAGCTCAGGATTTGTTTTCTTACATAAACTGGAATTTATCAGAAGCAGCCTGCAGTGTGCTTGTATTGCAGACTTATTATGGAAAGACAGGTTATCTGTGTAAGTGCAAATGGTACCATCTAAACTATGCATTACTGAGGAGAAAGCACTAGTTACACCTTCTTTTTCTTGTGCTGACCACACATATCACATTGGGTTTTTGATGGAGAGGAAGGAAGGAGCTGAAAGATTTTCACTATATTAATTTCAAAACATAAAAATGCAATGCTCAGAACATCTCTCCTTAACTACCTTGTACATAATGAATCCCTTAAATGTGAACGTTTAAAATCTCAGAAGATAAGACGACGCCCAGAATCTTGTCATGGATTTCACCCTGAAGTAAGTTTCTATCTATTTTTCCTTTCTTTTGGACTCTGGTAAATGTTTTATTTCTTCTTTTTTTTTTTTTAAAGAAAAAGGTAAACTATTTCCTAAGATGAAGTATCAGGAAATATTCTGAACACTCAGAACACTGTAGCAAGGGAAGTGAGTGACATTATATGTGCTGTGAATCTTTTTAGTAATCCTGTAGACAGTGTCTTGACTTGCTGCTTTTGTAGACTGTTTTGTATTGTATAAGACAACATTGTAGGATGTGAGCACAAACTGTCAGCCAGGAATATCTGAGAACTTACTCTGGCTCAAGCACTAACCACAAGATTCCACACTGGAGAGGGTTGAGAACTTTATGCTGATACTGTTGTTTTCAGTAACTAGTTTCATTATCTCAGCTGTCATGCTATAATCATTATGGTTACACATAGTATTGCTTGGGAGAGATCACTACCTGTATTTCCTACTCTCTGTTCTGCACAGTACTCTTATTTGTATAGTGCCAAGGAGATCTGATAGAGATCGGGATGTGATTGCAGTGGCTTGTACCACATATGTTCATAGACATCCGTTTTACTCTGGAGTAACTTTATTTCCTGCCTCCAATGGTGTAATGCAATGTAGAATGAGACCTAAAATACATCATTGAAGGGATTGTGTAATGCTTGTTGACCACGCTCACTTTCAGTCTACAATCTAAACTTGTTCAAATGGAAATGTGTTCCTGTATTACTTCCTGAGTGTGTTCATGGGTTTTGCTGCTTGTGCCAGTCAGTCCTCTTATGCATATGTATTTTGGTAAAGAATCACGTATCATAATTGAGTGTAATGTCTATTATTTATTTTCCTTTCTTCTTTTTTTTTTCCTTCTTTTTTTTTGTCGTTAGGAAAATGCAAGAGAATGTGGTGGTGTCTCCAGCCTTAGTGCTAAACCTCCTCTTGTTGTTCTTCCTCTGCTATTGACGATTTTGTCAAGGTGACGTTGACTGATGTGTTCAATTGGCATGCTAATACATGGATAAACTGTGAACTCGGAAATGGTGCAACATAGAGGACATGAAATATAGTCAGAGCATCAGCATTTCATGATTTTACACTGTTGGTGATATAAATTCTTAAAGATATGTTGAAAAAAAGATTTATCTTTTTACTTTGCAAGTCATGCAGATGTGAATTTGGCACATGGTAGTCATGATTCATCAAAAAGGACTTGGTAGATAGAGATGACCATTGCTTTGTCTCATTGAAAACAATTTAAAACTGTGTACTTTTTCAATAAAGTATATTAAAATCACAGTTTCAGTGTATTTTAAGTATGATAATATATTTGTTCTATTAATGATGGGAAAAGAATAAAACAAATGGAAGATGTTTTATTATGATTTTAGCCTATTTCTGGAAAGATTCAGAGCAGAAAATGTGGAGTTAGCTTTTGTAATAAGGTAGAATAGCTTTTATTAACAAGTCAAGGAAACATATGTGCATGTATGAAGCTGAGCAGGTAATACGCTGTGCTGATTTATAGTGAAGGTTTGGTTTCTGGAAATAGCTATAAAACATCTCAGCCACATTTAGAAAGTGAGCCAAAGTCTGATTAAAGCCTTTTCCCTAACTTGGGCAAGCTATAGATCAAATTGGTATATTTGGTTGCAGATGGAAAAATTAAATACTTTTAATCTCTTAAATTTGTGGGAAGACATGTAAAATAACTTTTATAAAAGAATGATACTGTGCTGTTAGTTTTCTGCTCTAAAGACATCATGTCAGTTAGGAGAATCTCATTATGAGGAAATTCATAAGCAGAGAAAATTTGACTTGCAACGCACCTGCATCAGCAGAACTCATTATGGTTTTCACCAAGAATTCATTGAAGCTCACCCTCAGTGGGCAAAGATCAAGACCAATATTTTTTTATTCTAGGCCTTGCATTCTTCTTTGCAAGGGAAAAGAGAAGACAAAATAAAATCTTTGAGTCTCCTAAAACCCTACACAAAGAGGGACCTTTATCCTACCCACAGTATCACAAGTATATTTCTATTGTAATTGGTAGTAATGTCCCTGTTGTGGATATGTTTGCTGAAGATCTCGGTCTTTGAAGTATGTTAATCTCTCCGTTTATCTTTGGAGTTCTATATGAAGTAGAATGCTATCAAGAGAATAACGTGACTTTCTAACAATATATATACGTAATACAATATATACGTAAAATAACATGCCACTGTTCTAAATCTGGTGCTTGAAGATTGCAGTTTCCTGACTGGGAGTAAGTATGCTTTTAATATTAGAAAAATGCTAAGCAGATTTGCTATGTATCTTAGGTGAGAATAGGGAACTAAGCCACTGTTTTAAGGAATACTATCCAGCTTGTAAGAGGAAGAACTGGTAAAATAAAATTTCCATTTCAGTGCTTTAATGGGTTCAAATGCTTCCTGAAAGCATTCCTCTGGTCCTGAAACCATACAGATCTTTGTCTAGACTCCTAGTATCATTTTCCTCACCTATTTTGTTTAGGAGTGTTTTCCTACGGGCTTCTCTGTCCTTCCTTGTTGGTCTCAAAATCACTCACTATGGGAATAATTTTCCAGCTGACATTCAGTCAATCTGTTGTCCTAGCGACATGCTCTGTTTACTAAGCTAATTGGGAATTCAAGGCATTTTCTACACTTGGACTGACACAGATATCCTGCAGTTCTTTGCTTGGTTTTTCTCTGAGCACCATTCACCTTTAATGTCTAACATTCTCTCCAAAATCAATACTCTAGTTATAAAGTATTTTAGTTTCTGATTTACCTTCTGAGTTTCCAGAATGCACAACACTACAGCCTCGTAGTGCTGTTATGTCTGATGCTTGTTCTTACTCAGTGCAAGTTAAATGGGAAATGTCTATAAACCAAGAGTCCAGGTGATTTTCCTTATTAAAAAGTGAAAAGAAAAATCTTTCTCATTAGAGCCATTGAAAACCTCTGCATACAAATGCCTATCCTTTCTGATGTATAAATCATCATTGCTCTTACAAAGAAAATACATTAAAGGAGAAAATTTCTTTCTGCTGAACCAAGATAAAAATAGTAATAATTCATTATAAATTTTGGAAAGACATGGACAGTTTTGTAATTAGAAAGGAGCCAGGGAGTAACAAGAAAGGTTAAAGTATGCCAGTCTAAATTAATATTGTGAAAGAGATTAAAATATGGGTATGTAAATGAATATTTGTCAGAGAAATGTGACAGTTCATTTTCACGTGTTAAGGCAAAGTTATAAAGGCAGAATGTATTGGTGTACACAAACAAGCTACTGTGTAAAACAGAATAGTCCAAGGAAGTTGCTAATTGTAAAAACATCTTTTATGAGTTGTCATTTTTTTGGTAATAAGGCATTTATTCCTTTAGAACTTTCTGATGCTTTGTGAATTCAGATTCATAAAGCCTGTAGTTTAGGAGAAATGGAGGTGTTGCCTTGGGTTCACGTTTGTGGATCTTTGCCTTTACAGGTCCTCATATTCAATTGAGTATGTTCAGTTGCTGACATTGGTGTTGTTTTTTGTGAATTTCAAACATCAGTCATGAGTGCATGAAACAGATGAACAGTAGGCCAGTGATAACACTGTAAGATTACTATTTATTGGAACTAATTGGCTGCATTCTTACTAGTAAAGTGAGTGTGTCTGGAAACGTTTCTTGGTACTGAGGCCAACTGGCTCCGAGTGGTGTGTGTACATGCTAGTAAGATTTCCAAAACGAAGTAGCTGCAATACAAACAGCCTATGTCCAAACTCAGAAACGATGATTATGAGTTTTATGGGACAGAGCTAGCTGACACAGGCTGAAAGCACGCCAAGGGGTGTTCAAAACAGTTTTACAGAAAAGCTGATCTCATTCTAATGCATAGGGATGTTCCTAACTGTTGAGTTTACAAGTTTGTATGTCATCATTAGCTCTGAAACACTGAGAAGGTGTGAAGATACTGTGAAGCGGGTCTGTGCTGTCATACCATAACCTGTGGCAGGTCATAGAAGGTAGAATTAAATTTCATAACCTCCCTAATCCTAGGTGTTAATCCTCTCAGATCCTAAAAATATCATGCAAGGTCTGATCCAAAGTTTAATGTAGTCAGTAGGAAAACACAGGTGTATACATATGCATACATATAGCTGCATATATGTAAACTATATGCATTTTTAATAAACAGAAAATTCAGACATCATCTATACTTTTTTTGCTCCCTGAATCTGAGGTCAAATCCAAGCAGAACCAGGTCAAATGTACAATCTGTTTCTACACAGCAACAGGCATAGCTAAAAGTTTCAGATTCTGCAGGGCTTGGATTTTTTTTTTCTTTTTTACTCAATTAATGGCATTGATTTTCAACTTATTAGCCCCAGCTGCCTTTAATCTTGATACAGCAAAAGCTGTTTGGGAGCTCAGGACTGGCCATGGACACACCGTTTTCTAATGGCTTTGTGTGGGAAAACTATCTGCCCATAACTGTCAGTGCTGCAAACACTCCTTTAAAATCCTGTAAGCCAGAGAGCCTCAGGCAGGTCTCTGCAGCTGTGCTATCTCCTCTCATTGTTTTTGTGACACGGAGACTGCCTGACCCACTGCATTTTGCTGCTGGGGCCAATTGTGCAATATATATGCTAGGCGAAACAGGTGGTTGCCTAGGGCAAGAAGATATTAAAAGCAGCAGCGATTGCTTCGTTGCCTAAATGGCTTCAAGAGACTCAGTGTTCTTCTGATAGCAAGAGTTCCAGAACAAGGCACTGGCCTGTTTAGCCCTTTGGGTTCTGAAGGCAAGATTGGAGTTTGGCTCAGAAGGTTTGCGGCTGGAAGACGCCAGTTATTTCCATTTGTCTCCTGAGCCCTTTATGGCCTCTGAGGACTTTAACATGTTGGGACTTTCTGTGCCTCAGAAACTTTGTGCAACTGTACTGTAAATAGACATTCCCAATTGGAAAGTTTTCTGCAGAAGACTGCATCAAAATCTCACAACTATGGAAAATATTAAGTTTATTTAATTTTCCTACTTGATTATTCTTTTCCCTGAGCTGTCCAAGATACTTCCATTAGCATGTATTTTTCTTCTTGTCCAAGTTCTTCCCCATGGTTCTGAAGGTTTAAGTATGTATTTAGCTGACTGGCTATTTCTCTGTTTTACTACAATGTACTCTCTCTGACAAGTTCAGCTCCCATGTACCTACTGAGAGAGATATGGTTCCCATCTTCAGAAGATCTCACTGGAGTTTATCACAATCCAGTCTGAAGTCAATTTTATTCTCTCTCATATTTAGCCTTTGGCCATTAGGCTCAGATCATTTTTCTTCCAATATAATAATATTCTTGCTATAGCTCCTTGGGAGTATTTACCTCATCTTCAAGAGCCAGTTCTGTATTTACTCCCTAGAGTGCTTTTGGATCTGGATATTATAACTTGAATTACGAAGTTCTAGTGTAGTCTAGTGATGCTCTGAGTGGAAAGATAAGTTTCCAACTCTTTCAGACTTTTTGTCCTTCTTCCTGTAGCAAGTGTCATCAACTGAAGCAAATGTTATTGTTTGCAATTACAACACAAATTATTTTAAAATTCCACAGTGCTGCCTAGCAGATACTTTGAAGAATGTCAAAGCACATTGTTAATCTAGAAAGAAGCCATTGTTTTTCATTGGATTAGAGATGGAACAAAAGTTACTTTTGCATTATGGTTGTTAGATCTAGGTTAAAGATGGTAAAATGAATGTATATTACCCTTCAGTAAGTAGTATTAACAAAATGTATGCAATACATTGAAAAAATAATTGTACCTTGCATAACATAAATGCCAGATGACTGCTTAATGATCAGTTTTAAGAACATGAAGCTTTGTTTGCAGAATTAGATCTAATTGAAACTGAAATGAGTGTAAATAGGGTATGCTCTTTCATTGTGAAAGCATTGCATTCCCATATACGAATATGTTAAATATCTAGTAACTGAGGCTTCCTTTAGTTCTCCAATTTTTAAAAAAGACACCCTTAATCAAGCAGAAAAAAATAAAGTGTGGTAACTAAATTTTTTTATTATTTTCTCCTACTTCTGAAGGTAGCCTTACTTAAGAGTAGCCTGCAGAGCTGTGAATTGATCCAGCGATCCAAGTGATGAGATGCTAAAACCTTAAGAAGGCAATTTCCATTTCAACAGTTTTAACCTATTTGATTGCTCATCATTGTGGCAGAAATAACCAGGTAATTGTGTTTATGTCAAGCTACCCTCTAACACCTCACCAGGTGTTAAAAGCTCACATTTGCTTTCTGCTCTGTTGCTAACAGTTTCTGGCAAGCATATGGGGTGCCTTGTCTATGCAGAGATTTATAGGTAATTCACCTAAAATTGACAAGATTTTATTGAAAAAAAATCAATGCAGTATCAAGATAAGTGGCATGAAAGCTACTGTATTCCCTGTGATATTTTCATTATTAATTGAAAGTTCTTTGTTATCATTACATTAAGTGGAATTGAGGCTGAATTTCCAGTTTGTCGTGTTGGAGTGCTGCAGGATCCAGGATACTTGTTGAAGAGTTGAGCTCTAGTTCTTTCAAGTAGTGCAGAGTTTGGTTATCTCTTACTTGAATTCTTTTATCAAAGGTTATAAGGAGTTGACGGCTAGTAGGGCCTCTGTAATATCAAACCTGAAAGCTGCTTTTATTGTTCCAGATGTGGTCTTGAAGTGCACTTATATCTGTTTAAAGCAGCCTTGTAAGAAAAGGTTACACTTGACAATTCTGAGTCAAATTTGAACCTTAACATCAGAAGTTCAAGTGGTTAATGCTGGGTTTGTTTGACTATGTTAGGATTTAGTTTGCAGCTTTAGCATGCTGGGTATTTCACTTCCAGGAGAAAGAGAAGATCAGATTTCAGTTCATAGCAAGAAGTGTTTTGAATCAGCTATTTAAATGTCTTAGGAGGAGCGCTAAACCTTTAACAGAGAAAAGCTAGTTGGGGCTAGTTGGAATAGCTGAACTAATTGAGAATGCTTTTGGCAGACATGCAAATGTGCAGATGGCTCCTGAGACAGGAAATAGAGAATTGTTTTGTTTCATTTCTTTGTTAGTGTTTTGGCACTGGTCAGTTGGGTTTAGCTGGAAAATGAAAGATTATTTTTCATTTGCCCATGTTTGTGGGGAAAAAATAGATAGAATTAATTTGTAAGCAGCCAGCTGCATTCCTAGATCTTCTAATACCGCCTCTGAGACATGACTGTGATATGTGCAATAGTTAAGATAGAATCCCAAGTTCCTGTCAATATTTTATTATCAGTTCTAGTTAATGAAGCTGTTTAGGTACATCTGTTTCATGTCTACAGATGTGAGTAAAATATTTAGGGAAAAAAATCTACTTATGTTGCTGGTTTCTAAGCATCAAAACCAAAACAGAGCCACCATTAATTTGTAATTTCACTATCTCTAACAGACTTTAAAAAGCAGGACACAAAACCTAGTGATAAAAACTCTAATGGAGATTTGTGATTTCCCATCATCAGATCTTTGTGGGTTTTAGAAAGGCATTTTGTTTTAAAGCAGACATTGTTCCTACTTTTTCTTCTTCAGTCTTTCAAAGTCCAAACCCAGTTACTTTCAGGAACTCCCAGGAAATCTATCCTCAGGAGAAACAGTGAACAAAGGGTGTTTTGAATTCAGCTTAAAACCTGAAGTTAATGTGATACACTTAAATTCATACAAGTATGGACTCAATAAGGGATATCTAGTTAATATCCTTTAGTCCACTAGTAATGATATAAGCAGAGATCTCTGTAGGAAGATAAATATTCTGTGAGATATAGGAAGGTCAGGAATTGTTATTTTCCACTGATAAAACTTTTCTTGGCAGAAAACTACCAGATTTTATTTAAAAGATGAAAACTTTAAAAACTTGGGTTTATGAGAACTTAGAGAGGCATTGTTTAAGCCCATTTTTAGCCATGAAATCCTTTTGACATATGGCAGTCATTATGTATTTGCATCTGTCTATCTTGAAAGATTTTTTCCTAATAGAAGATACTTAGAAGTTTCACATTTAACATATTTTTCAATAAACACTTGAGAACTTCTTAACAGTAAACAATGATCTTAAACTGCCTTGCCAAGCATGTAAATGATCTACAACTCCTAATGCACCAAAGATTGTTGCATATTTTCAGCTCTGCATTTGAGACCTCTAGGCAATGCTGTTTCAGATTAGGACCAACCATGAATTTCTTAACTGTTTCATTTGAGAGAAGAAGGCTTTATCCTTCTGATATTCATGGCAGAAAACCTGGAAATTTGTCCTGCCCGTTCCTTTCCAAATACAGCAACCCTATCTTCATGAGCATCTGACAGATTTAAGATTAGTGGAGGATACCCTATTGCAAAAAAATAAAATCCTCTATGAGCAAAATAAACATGAAAAAGCCCTCTATGCTTTATACTGCTTTCCCTGCCTGTCCAGCTTTTGCCTCAGTCTAACACAAGAAGAAAAATCCCTTGTAACATGACAGGCGTAGAAAGGAAAGATTATGGCCTCTTGAAAGGGTAGAATGGCACATTTTTCCTTCTGTCCTGTTGTAACAGTCAATAGAAATATCCATGCTACATTCTTGGAAACACTCTTGCTTTCATGTAGACCTACTGGTAAAACCGCCTTTGAACAGGTAGGGCATGTAAGATTCAGCTTTTTAGGTGTTTGAGAGAGAAATGACATTTTGTTTAGACAGCATTTACATGGCTTTAGTATAAAGCAGTTTTTACACAGAAGGACACATGTTTTATTAGAGGCAGTGCCTCAGCGCCAACTTGCAGAAAAAGCAACTTGGTGCACACTTGCATTTGTGACAAGCAAGGCATCTTATGGGAAGCTTCATTTGCTATCCAAAAAATGATGACAAGCAAGGATAGCACAGACTCAAAGCTGAAGTAGTTTAAGGCAAGGGAACAGGGGAGGGAAGTTGACTCTGAGTAAATTCTGAAAAGTAGAGAAACAAAAAGACAAGCTACCCATTGAGCTAGGTTTGGTCTTGGTTCAGCAGAGGGTTCCTCTTGAATTCTTCTCCCATATTGTCCTAATTTTATTGTTGGGGAGATGGAAATGCAGAGAGCTCAGGATGTGAATCTCTTGAGATTCTGCATTTGTGTTTCAGTCAGGAAGTAAAAGAAAGCCCAGTGCTTGACCTGACTGGGCTGTAAATACTTTGCCTCAGAAAAATGTTACATTGATCAAATCAGGAATTAAAATTGAGGAGCCTAGTCATTCAGTCTGTTGTGACCAAGCGATATAAATATGTGGCTCCAAAGAATTTTACCTATCAGTTTCAAGTTCAGCCTATTAAATTACAGTGTCCTGAGATAAGGTAGGATCGTTTAAATGGACAGTAAGAAATCAAGTGAAAAATCTCTATCTTTTGCAAATGCTACTAGAATATTATCTGGTTTTTAACAGAAATAACAGGGCTATAGGTCCAGGTGTCTTGTCCATATCTTTAATGAACTTTAGCTTGGACCATACAAAGTCCTTCATCAAAAATATCTTATCTTAAGATCAGTGCTATAAATACTGATTTGAAAAACAGTTCTTAAAGTATATCATGTTTATGATGCTTATCAGAAGTCCCATTTTCTCTCAAAGAAAGAAATCTTGAATGTTACCTAGACCTGAATACCCTAAATATCTGCTTTCTGGAAGACGAGAATATTAAACTCTTCTTAAAGCCTTAACATAGCTAAGGAACTGTGTAACATTACAAAATACTCCAAACAAGCCTCTTGTACCATTTGCTACTGAACTTCTGGAAACATGAATTTATGTTACCTGCATTGTCTTCCAGAAGAGATTTGCATCTCATATAAGTGGAAAAAAAGGTGCTTATCAAACAGACAATGCTTTAACATATCAGTAGATTAGGTCTGGTGGTTTTTTTTTATAATACCTGAATAATCACTGAAGAAACACAATCACAGCATTCATGAAGAAGAAAAGAGAAAGCAAATGGATATAAAATTGACTTATCATTCTTGTTCCAGTCTTCAGAGACTGCTGTACTCCACATCTGTTTCTTCTCCATAGTTTTATCATGAGGGATCTTTTCTGCTATAGTCTATAGGGCTCTTGGTCCTTTTAAATTCTTCCATTTTGTGTTTCTATTCCTACTTACTTTTTTCCATGAGTTCTGAAAAGAGTCCTAAAAGACCCAACAACAAGCAAACCCTAGCATCAGATCTAAGAAGATAAAGAGCTCAATTAATCTTTTGGAGTTTTACGTATAGTCTGCTACCATTAGAACCAGAAAGATCAGTTTCATAGTACTATAAAGGATATATGTGTATGTGTGTGTGTATCTGTATTTGTATACATTATAGTTCTGGAAAAAATTATATTGTAAAGACCTTATTTTACTTATGCAGATATTGATAAGCAACATGTCATCCTGGAACATCCTTACATTCTGGTTCTGATTACACCCTCTTAACCTAGTCTATACCTATGCACTGGAGTGCAATAATTCATGAAATATTGTCGGCCACATATATTTCAAGCGGGCTTCTCAAGTGACAGTATAACTCTTTCACAATCTCCTGCTCCAGTCTTCAACAGAGAATGTAAATCCTTGTCTCCTTTCCCTCCCCGATGAATTTGAAGAGTGCGGCAGCATTCCCTCTGTCCATGCACTCCACAAGAAGGCTCCCTACACTCCTTCCATCTGTCCTCCCTACATGGACTGCCTCTAAAGTGTCTAATGTATGGGCTGGGGGGGGGCAGAATTAGGAAAGAACTTCTATTTAATAGCCTCAACTGACAGCATTTTTTCCAGTTCTGTTTGCTTTCACTTGATACTTTTCAAGGGTTTGTTGGAGAGAATTAGCTTCAGTTCCTATTTATATGTTGACATAATGAGCTTTTTAGCACTTGTGCCCTACTTGAAGTGGCTTGGCAGGACCATTCAAAAGTAATTTAATTCCAAGGTGCACTTTAAAATTATGTTCTTAAATGCAATATAGGGTATAGTATTTTAAGATTTACCTGGCAATTCGTCTTTCCTTTAGTTTCAGGCAACCAAAAGACATCAGTTTTATCTTGAGGCTTGATTGTAACAAAATGCTGGTTTTCCTTCTATTGCCACTGAGTTTGCTGGAAGCTGTATCAGAAAGGGCTAATGACACCTACAGCTATTAAGAGCAATTTCAGCAGGAACAAAAAAGTACATATGGACCTGATTCTGTATTCCACTACAAGCAGTGGGTGTTTGAGGTTGCCACTGAATGTAGGACTGGAACCTCTCTGTTTTTGAGATTAGAGTTTGTTTCTCTTAGCATAATTTTAAATCATGTGTTTAGCCTCCTGGCTCATCTTAAGATCTGCTGGTTCAAGCTCACTCCTCTGCTAACTCCTTCAACTGCAGTGAATCTAACCTATTAGTTAACACAATTGCAAGAAAAAATGCTATTTATATGCTTAGTGGTCCTATATTTCCCCCCTTTCACCTATAGAGTTCTCTGAAAATGACCATTCTTATAAGGATTGGAGAGCATGATTATTCTTTTTTTTATTCAGTTGTCTCAGGTTAATGTATGACCTTTTACCTTTACTGAGGAATTTCCCCATATGTCTGCTCAAAGAATTTCCTTGGATGATTCTCTGTGGATTTCATTCCATGTTTTGTGGAAGTGAATTATGATTGGATTAGAAATGCGTAAATCTTCCTGAGTTTTCAGGAGATGATTTCCTGGATTTCCAAAGTTAGCAATATGTCATTCTATCTTCACCCATGCCATGGGCTCTGTATCACTGTTCCAGGTGGAACTGGTTTCTGCCTGGTTGAAATTCATTTGCTTTAAGTTGGAGTTCTTAAATTTTAGCAATCAAAAGCAACTGGGATCATGCAAATGTAAGCAAATGGCTTTTGAGCAGAAAACATAGACTAGCTTATTTTCTGTTTGTAGAAGGCAGCTCTCTACCAGGTAAGATCTATTTGGTTCAATGGGATAAAAACAAACAAAGAGCTAAAGCTGTCTAACTAATTGGCAGCAAATGATATCCTAATATTTTTTTCTTTCTTGTGAAAGTCTTACATGGTATTGCATATTTCTAGTGTTGATCAGTTTGTTATGAAGGCAAATGCTTATTTTTCAGAATTCACTTAGAAATATTACTGCAATTATTTTTTATTATTTTTAGTTAAGAAAAATAATGCATCATGCCCAGTGAAATGCTAGTTTAAACATGTTTATTTAAAAGTTTGAATGAATATTATAATAAGTTTTTAAATATTCCATATATGCAAAAAGATTCCATTTTCTATGCACCGCTCTTAATAGGAAGACCAGAATTAATTGCATATGGAGGGCCATGTCTGTACATAAGAATCTTACATGTCAGGAACTTTTTAGTGAAAGAAACAAATAATAGAGATGCTGGATTCACACGGTATATACTTCCTAATTAGAGGAATTAAAATATTAGAGCTGCTTCCTAAGTACACCATATAAGCTTATATTTTTGCATGAGAGTCTCTCAAGGAGCACTGAGCATCTGGCGTGTTTCCCTGCTCTGAGAAGTTTTTGCTGTTTACTAAGAAGTGAGTAGAGTTCTTGATCAATTCTGATTATTGAATGCTGGCACCTTGCATGAATAAAATTGTGAAGTCAAAGTATTTGTAGCTGGCACTACCCATGTCACCCACTGTCATTTTAAACATTATCTCAATTGACTGCCTCTGTCCCCTGGTGCACAATCTCAGTTAAGTGAGGAAGGGCACTTCTTGCTCAAGGAAACTGTCAGGTGGGACTCCGGAGGCTTTCTTCTGCTTTCTCATCCTCTTAACATGTACACGAGTCTCTTAGGAAGGACTGTCTTCAGGGGAACATTTGTTGGCTTGCTTATGCTGGTATAATTATACCAGTTGTAATTACACTAGTCTGGCCAGTATAACTCCTCCTTTAGATATATTTAGGATGGAATAAAGATATCTTTTTCTCCTTAAACAGCTTTCAAAGTGACATAAGCTAAACCAGAGATAAGCACTCCTTATGTGAATGTCCAAGTAGAGAGGTATATTTATATCCCAATTATAACAGTTATAATTAAGCCACTATAACTATGCTGGTAAATTTGCCAGTGTAGAGAAGCCCTTAATTAGGAGGTATAGCCTGAAAAATTTTCAGTTGGCCAATGCCACCCAGCTTTAAAGCAACACCATGTCCAATTCAGCCAGCAGCATTTTGTGCCTAGTTCAGTGTGGGGTAAGTCGGAGGCCACAGGGGGACCTTTACAGGCTGAAACATGTTCCAAATATAACTGAAAGTATAGCTGTAGAATGCAGGGAGAGTGGGCGCAGGAAGAGATGATGTGGCCAGTCTGGTGTTTCCCACCTTTTTTAAGGGTGCTTGGTCAGGATTCTTCTTTGGGTCAGATTTATGCCTGGCAAAGAGCTTAACTGTTTCTTTCTAATGTGGACCAGGAGCCTTTGCCACTTCCAGCTGCAGTGCACCTTGGATTAGACCATAACTCCAGGAGAGTAGACTGATAAAGAAGGCTGTCACCTACCTAATAGATGATGTTGTAAGAATACAAAGTCCTGATGCTGTTTCATCTACAGCTCCCAGACTGAATTTAAGATACTAGTTTTGATTTAGAAAGCTCCAAACAGCTCTGGACTATTCTGTGTAAGAGAATGACTTTCCATTACCATAATTTTATAGGTAAAATGAGCAAAAGCATCCCCTTTCACTCTGAAGAAAGGAGGTAGGTGTCTATAAATCCTTTGTTAATTTTTAATCCTTTTCTTTACTGGAAGAGCTTTAGTGTGCTGATCTTGAGGGAACATTGCAAAACACATCCTTTTCTATGAATTTTGGAGCTTATGTGATGGAAATTGGAGTTCTGCAAGGGATAGAAGATGGGGAGTTTTGTACAGGCTTAATCCTGATGGCTGTTAAGAAAGGATGTGGATATTTAAATCTTGTCTGGGTAGTTTAAAAGGTACAGAAAGATTTTGAGTAAGTGCTTATTCTTTGTGACAATTTCTATAAATATTTTAACATGCACTGTCAGAGGCACTGATATCCTTTGACCTCAGAATTGGTTATATTTTAGTTGTAGGGAGAATAATAAACTGTATATAGATATTATATACACTTAGCTGTTATGGGAACATCCTTTTATTTCTTTCATAGTTACAAATCAATCTGTGTTCAGAAATAAGCATTGTACTAAGCATGGGAAAATGGCTTGAGGACATGTTATATTTTTGGAACTCTAACCCTAGTTTTCTGATATTAGATTTTGGCCACTGAAAATAGTGTAAAATATCAAGAGAGCTTTGCAGTTCTCAGAAACAGAGACCCCAAAAATGAATAAATCCTCTAAATTGTTGGACACATTCAGAAGGGAGGGACTTCCAATCACATTTCAGCCAGCGCTGCAGACAGTAAGTAATGAATTGGGGAAATCAGATAAAAACTGTAGCAACATTTATAGATCAAATCTAGAGCTGGTAAATCCGGTGCACATCTCCTGCTGATTCAAAGAGAGAAGAAGGGCACAACCGATGATTTACAGAGATTGATGCTAATGCTTTAATTCAACTCTGTTGCTTTTCTCAATAATGCTTGAAATGAGAAATGTCTGGTAGTTGATAATCAGTATCTGCGTATCATTTCTACAATGAGAAATTTTCCACTGCTGGCAGAACTACAGGTGATACACAGTGGTGTTCTGCAGGGAGAAACGCACTTTGCTTCATTTTCCAGCTACAACTTTAGTTACTTTCTCATACTTTCATCTTTCCTCACTTGATTGTGGGGCCTAATTCTAACTGCCTTTGCACAGGCAAATCTCCAGTTGAAGGTAAGAGAAATTTGGCTGCCGTGACACAATCATGGAGTTAGTCTGATAGCTTTGTAAAGTGCTTCAGGATCCTTTGGGGTGAGATGTGCTATATAACTTCCAATTCTTATGTTTTATACTGTTCATTTAAAAATGCATAGTTAATATTTTGGCACAGAGAGGCAGAACTTCTTGAACCAGTGTCAGAGGCATATGTAAAAGCAATAGTGGATGGCTTTAATGAAGTTCTCCCGAGGCTCTAAAGCTTGAAGAGCTTCTTAGAGAAGTGTGTACTGCCAGGCTGTTTTTTTCCCAAGCTCTTACAACTCTAGTAATATCATTTGAAATGAAAATAAAATACAGAAACTTAGTTAATGTATGGCACTTCCTTAGCTTGTTTAGCACACAGGCTGAATCCTGAACTTCTTTGGTCATTTTGATGATTGGCCAATTATGTATAATACACTGTACACTCTGGCTTTTTATTTCGTGTTTAATTCTGAAAAACAATTACAGTTCCTCTCTCTGAGAAACTGTTCTAGTCCTTTTAAATGTCACAGAATATTAAATATGCTTGTGTTATAGTAAATGCTACAATGCATTACTTCTTAAAAAATCATTTATGCGCATCACAGATAAAAGACACAATAGAAATAGGAAAGACTACATGCCACAGGAATATGTGATGGCAGTTGTACAACAAAACGGGTAGCTGTTAAATTGTGTTAAGTTTTGGTCAACATTTTTGGACAAAAAGTTTTAGTATGGTTTTGTTGTAACCTTTTTCTTTCCATGGAAAATATTTTTTCCTTGGGGGAAAAAAACCCAGCATTTTTTTGTAAAGAAAAAAAAGGAACAGTAAAATCCAAAAACGCTTACTTTGAACTGACATTATGAAACAAAATGAACAATTTCTGTTCCACTTACAGTGTCTAATTTTGAATTTTATGTCAAAATGTTTATCAGAATGAGAAATGTTATCTTTTTGTTGACTACCTGTTTTAATTTTTAACTTGAGAGCTGTAAAACTACATAAAATTTTAAGTGTATATAAATAGCAGAATGTTTGAATAAGAAAATGTAATTCAGATTTCTGATTATTAACATTGGGAAAAGCAGATGAAGAATGGGATACTTTCCTAAAAGAAAATGCTGTTTCCGTTCATTAAGTTTTCCCCTTTATATTGCAATATAACAGTCAGTGGCCCTGATCCAACATGCACTAAACTAGAAGGTTTGTTCAGATTCATGCACAGCTCCATCAGCTTTGGTAGAAGAGCTTTTTTGCTAAAAATTATGCATGTGCATAAGTGCCTGCTGGAGCAGAGCCTAACTTAGCAAGGGACTTTACCCCCTCGAAGCACAGTGCTTCACAAACCCAGTTCTGTGAGATTATACGCACAATATGTTCCAGAGCCATGCTCAGTGACTGATGCATCGTTTGACTTCAATATGTGCTCATTTTGGATTCTTTGTTCCAAAATGTGGATTTGAATACAAATGAGCCTGAACACAAGCCAACAGAGGGACCTCTTTCTGTCTTAAACTATTAAATGCCTAAGCATCTTCAATTAAAAAAATAAACAAGGGACCTGACATTAACTGGCCTGAGCTGTAACAGACGTGTGCTTATGTGGTTTTATTTATTTTTCACATGTGTGTAATTGTGCGCTATCAAGGCAAGCCCTCAATAAAATACAATGGAACTTCAGCATTAACATCTGTTTGCCCCATGTCGTTCAATGGAGGCAAACAAAGTCCCCTTCTAAATCAATATCTCTCTGTCAACATAGCACTCTTCTTTCCCATTGAGGGAAACAAGTGAGCATGGACCAGGCTTTGGGCACGGACTAGGCTTTGGCCATGGCCCTATTGGTTCAGGTAGGAAACAGAGCGCTGGGTGTGCTTTCACCTAATCTGCTCAGACAGGCATCCCCATGATTTGTATACCCTCTCTGATCTTAAATTGCAGATCAAAGGAAAACACAGGCTGGTAATGTCAAAGCACACAGCTCCCAGACTGTGAAAGCGAAGAACAGCACCTTGAGCTGCAACCACTAAGGGAATCTGCCATAAATCCTGTTGTGGCATTAGAGTGTAGGGTAGGTGAAAGCCACCCACTGTGTTTGACTTGTAGCTGCCACTTGGGTTTTCCAAAGCCTGTTCACTTTTTTTTTTTTTTAAAAAGACACTTTGGCAGTCTCTGTTATAGTGCTGCGTAGTTCAGTACTCATAAAAGCAGTAGCTTGCATGCTCTTTTCTAGAAGATGAGAATTTTTGATGAAATGTACATTTATGTCAGGGGAGTGACAGGCATTAGTGGCAGCAGTCAAGACTTTCCTTAAAGTAAAGAGAGGAGTTAATTTCCATCCCAAATCCTGATGCACTATTTAAGCCTTGCACTTGGAGCAAACCCCTGGCAAACTATAGGTAAGTGGCAAAACACTCAATAATCAGGATTAGGTAATAAAATTGAAATGGTTTATGGGACCTCTGTGGGTCTTGGGCATGGAGGCAAATTTCCCTCACAATTTCCATTGAATTAAAGCATCTGGGGAAAGAGGCAGAGTGCCTGAATGAAGACAGAAGTATGGAGAAAGCAGTAAATGGTGGCCTGAGCACAGCTGCTCACCGTGCCTGTGCTATTACATAGTAATAGTAACACTGCCTCAGAGCTGCGCTGCAGGTAAAGCCTGTCCTCAGCAGCTGGAAGCTTTGGCAATGTGGATTCAGCACTGTAGGAAGAAGGTATAAGCTCACCATGCTACAACCTGCATCCCCTTAGTAGGAAAATCTTTGATCCCACTGCAAGAAGAGGTAACCTGGGTGTGGAGCTGAGGCAGAGGGCAGCACAGAGTTACCTGCTCTGGTGCTTTCCCATCCTCCCCCTTGCATGAAATCCTACAGAAATTTTGCCTGGGAGAGAATGGATCAATAAGAGGGAAGAGTATTTCTCTGGGAAAAATGGTGCTGGGAGGAGGATGAAGCAAGACAAGCCAATGCCTTGATTCTTTAGTTGAAGTTCTTTCAGATTTGTGTGAGACACAAGGAGGAATGGTTATTTAACCACCCTCAGCCCTAAAGTTGAGTGAATGAAGTAGTTGCCTGCTGCTTTGGGGGGGAGTCCCTTTGGCGTTTTAGTGACTTTCCTTGTGTGATTATTACAGGCATTTTCTGTAATCCCAAAGATGAAGCAGAGCCAGCATTGAATCAGGTAGCAAAAAGAAACAATAACGCTGGAAGTTGTGGTGGCCTCCAAACTGTTTCAATGATTCCTCAGACCAGAAGCTGTTAAGCTCGGTGGGGTCGGGTCCTTTCAGAAGCGAAACATGTAAAAATACTTCCTACAGGAATTGCCACACTGGAGTGACTGGTTAAACAATGGAAACAGACGGGGTTTTGTTCTGGGCGCTTTGTAGCGGATAATACTCAAATGATTAATGAGTTACTGGAGAACAAGTATAGACTTAACCATTATGCTGTATGGCATTCATGAACATAGCTGTTCTGCTGGAGAAAAACTCAAGTCAGAGCTTTGAAAAACTTAAGCACATAAAAATGTTACACTGTTTTGTGTCTCCAGGAAGCACACAGTAATGTGAAACATCCACCACATGTTTAAATTGTGTAGGATTATTTATATATGTGCGTGTGTGTGTATTTATAGGGGGAGAGAGAGAGAAATGAAACAATGTGATATTACTGTTTTAAAGCTGTTTGCAGATATTCTACAGCAATTTTGTAAAATGAATGTCTAGAATGAGGGAAATGAACACCCAGCATTAAAAAAAAAAAAAAAAGGTAAATCAGATTGTCAGATATCATGCTGGTCTAAAAACTCAATCTACAAGAATTAATGGAAGAACTGGACCATGAAAGCCAAGAAATGGGCTCCAAAAATAAACTTGATTAAAAAGATAATGCTCAAGATTTACAAAGGAAGACTGATTAGCATAGATGAGAACATCAGTGAACAAGCAGAGGACTAAATCTAACATAGACAGCTGCTCAGATCAGATCGGAACATATTTAAAAGATGAAAGACAACATAAGGAGCAATTTCTCATTTAGACTGGAAAGGAAGGCCTCCAACTGATGTGTTCCTTCTATAAATGGCTTTTGGCCAAGACACAAAGCTTCGTCCACAAGAAAATATGGTAGTTGGTTTACTTTTATCCTGAAAATCTGTCGAAAGACCATGACAGGAATTCCATTATGGGAAACGGACACAAAATGATGAATAAAACAAACTTAATCAGCAAATACATTTCAAGGCAGAAAGTAGTAGATTGGGGGCATGAGGGTGGGAATGAAGTTATGATTTATGCTTTTGCACATGTGAAATAAATGCCCCCTGTATTTCAGAGTGGCTTTGGTGGGAAAAGCCCAAATGTGATTTTTTTATTTTTAAGGGAAAGGCCATGAAACAATTCAAACCGTGAAAGCAGCACTGGAGTGCAGATTGCCAGCTGTTTATTAATTCTTATGAGGAGGGTTTAAGAGTGAGAGTAAGTCTCTAGATGATGGGTCACTCCGCGAAAAACTGAAATGTGTCATCTCTGCAAAATCAAAAACAAAACCAGAAGAAGGGTAGCAAATACATGTGTCTCAAGGAAATATATATGATACAAAGTTAGTTACAAGAGCTTTTTAATTTTATTTATTTTTTTAATTGAGAATAGAGTCTTAGAGGAAGAGAATAGAAGAAAGACCTGAACTTGTCCCCTGTAGTTCACCCAGGGTAAGTAAAGAGACAATTTTTTGTCCTAAGAGAAATGAATACGGTGAGACAGAAACTCCAGTTTGGCTAATCTGTTACCATTGTTATACAGCTCTTCTGGTGAGCCTAATCCTGAACCAACATCCCCAGCTCAATGTGTCTGAAGGCACAGGGTTGGGTATTTTCGGTCAGGCACAGGCAGTCATGGCTGTTGCTATTTTTGCGCTGACTCCTCTCTAATCACTCAACACATTTTAAAACAAGATATAATGATAGACTATGTTGCCAAGGCAGAAAAATCAACAAAGTATCTAAGGGAATATGAAAAGAAATGAAAATTCAAAATGTATCTGGAAGAGAAATGTAATGGACAAAAAAACTTTTGATAAAGGTTGTTTCTATAAACTTGGCAATGTCTCTGCTATAAGTAAACATGACTGTCTGACTGTCTTGCTTTATGTTCAATACATCCAAAATTGGGAGTGTGTGGGGAAAATACAAGGAAGTCTGTTCTCTTGGTATAGCCGTCTGAGTTTTCAGGCCTAATCCATTCTGAAATTAAAATTAGCTCAAATGGTTAGATTCTACCAGGAACTTTAAAATGGAGAATTTCCTTCATAAATATGGATAAGAAGATGACAACTTTTTGGATGTCCTACACAGTGACTTCCATTAGGAAAAATAAAATAAAATCTTTTCCCAAGAGTTAAACAGTGCTATCTCTGAATTTCAGATATTATTTTTTATATGACCTAAGATAGAAGTCCCAAATCCCCATTAATACTTATGAAGTATCTGTGAGTTTATATTGACATTTTTAATGGTAACCAATGAATCAGCTTACATGGAACCCAAGGACAAAGTTCCATTAACTTCAGCACAGCCGAATCAAACATGAGAAGTAGTAAAACCCATTTGATTTAAACGAGTTAGGAAACACCACAGTTTAGCACTCCCCTTCTAAGTAATGAAAGTCACAGTCCAAACCAAACTGACATAAGTAGAACAACTTGTCTTTCTGATATCAAAGGGGTTTGGCTGCAACCACAAATCATGGTGAATTAGGCATAATCTAACTATACTTCTCTTTTCTTCATTGTTAATACTGTCTTTCCATCTCCATTTTTTCAGGGAGTTTGGGGGTTTTTTATAATCTTTTTTGTGAATACTAGTATTTTGAATACCTAAAAATATTTTCTGGCAAATGCAGGACAAATAAATTACATTGTAATGGCAAAAAATAGGTGTCCTACTGAATCAAGTACTCCATTTAGCAAGCATTGTAGAAGCTGAAATATGTGACGTTCTGGAAACAGATCACTGGTATTTGGTAAAACTATGTTATTTGTGTTTGAAAAATATACACTGCATCTACATTAGCAAACCGTGTGCTCAGCAGGAGAAAGTCTGTAACATGACATGGTTGGTGCAGAGAATCTGACATCCCAACATATAGATAAAGTCAGGAGTTTAACCCTGGGCAAGGTTTAGCTCAATCCCTTGGGTAGGTCACCCATCAACAGCTCCAGTACTTTACTGGGGCTTCTGAAGCAGAACTTCCAGTTCAGGTCCATCCGTATCATGGGTTCCTCCACAGCTTCACAGTGTGAAGTCCAGCCGACCAAGTCATGGAGTCTCTTCAACAGGTACGTAACTGATCCTCAAAAAAATGCTAATATAAGTGCACACAAAATAGCTTTTTTGGCTGTTGATGTTGCTGTTAGACAGTCTAAAATAGCTTCTGAAGATGAAGTCATAGTGATATGACTTGCAAGAATTCTTTATGAATTAACTGCACTAGGTCTGTTTGAAATACAAATTGTTATTAATTAAAATATGAGATAGATGGATTATACTGTGAATAACATGTGAAAACATGTGAAAAAGAGAAAAAGGATTGTAGTTCACAAGCTGTGTAGGAGGACTATACTGAGTCAACACGGAAATTCTTGATAAGTGAGATTTTATAACTAATGTATTGTATTGTTTCAAGTGATATAATTAGAATTGTTTTGCTTCAAACCTGTCTGATTTACTAATGTTGACTAGAACTAGTCACATAACTGCATCTCAGACTGAATTTTTCATATGACGTTGAATGCTATTCTGTGTACTCTAAAATCTTACAATTAGCCAAAGTGACTTTTTAGAAGTACCTGAATACATCCTGTGAATTATGTTTTTTATTGCTTTGCTGATGCAGGGGTAAAATTTGGGCATTTCCCAGGATATACAATTAACACCCTTCCTTGTGGCACAAGCAGTGATGGCAAAACCCAGGCAACATGTGCAGCTTTGAGTATTCCTTTTTTAAAAAATATCTCTGTTACTTCATAGTGCCAGATAAGCTTTTGGCTGGGGACTATCTTTCTATTTTGTTTCTATAATAGAAATATTTCTATAAAGAAATAATAATAATAGTAGTAATTCTTATCACAGAGCTAATCTTGGAAACAAGGTTTTAGAGAGGAGGCTCTCAATAATGACCATTTCAATAATTTACATTAACTTGTTATTTTCTAATTTAAATATCACTATTTTGGTACTATAAAAAGTTATATTAATTTTAG
>JAOXJM010000003.1:1199669-1214668 GCA_026413425.1 Tringa solitaria
GATATAAATATTTTTTCCTTTTGCAGAATTTAATTTATCTATGAAAACTTACTGAAATAAAATCTCAATGTGAAAAAGATGCCAAAAATATTTTAGGTAGAATATAATAGGAATGTGCAAACAAGTAAGTAGAGACAGGGCTCCACAGGAAAGATCACTACAAATACTCAGAATTAAGTAAGACAATTCAGTCTTATTGACATGTAGCTCAAACCTGAAAATAATGAAATAACTGAATGTATTTTTATTCCTCAAGTTGACAAAGACGACTTCTTCATAGTTTTTATCCCAACCCTGTTTCCTGAAAAATGGCATTGCCTACATAATACACCCGTTTATCATAATAAGCCACATTTAGCACTTCTAAGTTTTCCAGAATGAAACCAAATTTGCACCTGCATATATAAAATATGTATTTAAAGTATTTAAACTTACTGGTGCTTTTTCAGGTCTGTAACTTTGCTTTTACTTCCAGAGGCCACCTATACATGGTGGGACAGATAACCCCTGAGGTACCAATCTTTGTCTTGGTCCCCCAATTGCCCAGACCATGAAATCTCAACAAGTGCCCTGATCCCTGCCTAGCTCATGTGCTTCAGCTCTGTCCCAAGGAGACCAGGTTGTTCCCCAGCTCTGGAGTCAGGATGTACCAGGAAGACACCCGAGGTGAGGAGTCACTTAACACACTCTGCCATTAGCCAGAAAGCATGTTGAACCAAATGGCATTCAGACCAGTGGATAAGCTCCTAATGAGATTTAGACCTGAACCTGAACTGTGGAGTTCAGGTTTGGTTACTTAGATAAATTTTAAGTATTCAATATCTGGCAAGCATTGATAATTGATCTTGAGTCAGTTAGGGCTGTTAATGCATTTCTTGCATGATCAGGGAAGACTTGAGCATAAGCTGAGTCACATAATGACTTTATTTACTTAGCAGGGTTGGAAGCAAATCCTTCTGGTTCAGTAGCTAGACAGCCAATACTTGGAAGTATATCCTAAAAGTCTTTAAAAACTGTTGCTTTAAAAACAAATGCATAGCACGTCCCTTTTATGTACCTGTGAAACAAATAGTATCCACTATCACCACATCAGTATTATTGCAGCTACATTATCACACCTATGTAATGTTATTGAGAGCAAACACAGGTAAATATTTCACATTCTTAACTGTGCTGCCTCTACTCTCACCCAGACCCCCCATTAAATAACTGCAGGATGAAAGAGGAGTAATCTCCTCTGCCTGATTCACTACTGGGATTTCTTAATTGCATTTTAGCTTGGGCACACAGTATTGACGATCTTGCCATTGACTGATGAGGATAAATCTTAAATGGCCACACATATAAAGAGTTTTACTAGGTGGAAGATGAGTGTCTGATTCATCCTAAAGACTGGGTAAGGACCTACCCAGCCACTGGGATACGGACTGCAATTTATCACGCTTCTGAAGATCTTACAGGTAAGAGGGACAAGAGAGCTGAAATACTTAAAGTCAAATACTTCTACATAAAAGTGAAATTTATAGAAGTATTCATGGTGTTCATTTTTTCCAGATTCAATTTTATTCTAGAGCTTGTGCTTCACTCTCCTGCCTAAATTGATTTTTTACAGGCCATATTAAAATTATGTTTATTCTGTGAAGTGTAAGGGGAAATATTTGCTAGATTAGTTTCTTTAACTGCTTCATATATCTGTTGCAGCTTGAAACAAGAAAACTAAATGGCTACAATTCCAGTACTCAGTATACACCTACATCTTGTTATGCAAAGTCACCCTCAGGTAATACCTGTGCCTGTTTAAAATAATAAAAGTTAAGGCAAAAAGGAAAAGAATATATAAAATAGCAACAGCATGTGATATCAATTATGTTACAGCCAAAAATAATACTTCTTGGTATGTTATGCTTAAACTATATTCTGTTAATGTTACTTGGATATAGGCAGTTTTCAATGTACACTTAGAAATATTTCTATTTGAGAACTATTAGGAAAATATTTTGAAATTACAATGTTCAAGCATGTGGAATGAGTTACCTCCCACAATTATGTGAACTACTGTATAGCAGAGCTGCATTAGCTTCCCTGCAACTAATGAACCATGTCATTAATTACAGACATTCAAAATAAAAATTACTCCAAGGCAAGCCAAATATTTACTATAAATAAAAGGGTCAAGAACTACAAAGTAGCCATTTCATTCTAAACCAATTGTGTTTAATTTTTACCCTCTTTCTCCTCAAATTTAATTTGAAGCAGATTAACTTGATTTTATATGTCAAATCTGACAGCTGTAGGTGTATCCCCAATGAGACTTCCATCAAGGGCTAGGATCACTGGAAGATTTTCAGTAAAAGTGCTAACTATTTTAAGGATGTGTTTATTAAACTCATGTGACTTGTTCTCAGGATAGGTTTTTCTTGGATATAGCTAGGAAGCATATTTTCATAGGTTTCCCTTTGATTGTCTCACTGGCAAAACCGCCTTCAGCCTTCAGTCATGGCATCGGACTGGTAAATAGCCACATTCCCTCGTCTCAGAGGAGCTTGTAGATGGAGGGTAGAGCCCTGGGGCTGCAAACAGGGCTGCTGGGCAGAGTCTGCTGGAACGGCGGGAGGAGCCCTTCACCCTCTCTGTTTCTCCTTGCCCACCGTACTAAACGGAACCTGGTGGGTGCCACAAACTTTCTGACACCTGTGCAAGGGTACTCCTCAGCATTCATTACGAGCTGGGGTCCTGCAAGGCTTTGCATGGTTGAACCACTACCATGGTCTTGAGGCGCAGCAAAATACAGTGCAGAACCTAGAAATTCAGTTAGGGCCAAGATCTGACTGCTGCTGTTGGGATTAAGTAAATGTGCTGGGGTGGAGAACGTCCAGAAAGCCCCCTTTGGTGTATTAGGCAGAGTCTGGCCGTTGCCTTGGTGCTGGTTGCCACCATACCTCTTCTGCCCACAGGAAACATATAGCTCAAATGTTTGCTTTCTTCCTCATTTCAGGTAGTTGACTTGCTCCTCTACTATGTGCTGGCTCAGTGGCAGAGTGGGGCAAATTATTATCATTTTAATAGAAGTCTTTCTGTGGAGGAGAGTTTTCCTTGTCAGGCATCCAAAGGGAAGACCTCCCAGGTCACTCAGTCCTGCAGAGAGAGCAATAGCTGTCAGCAGGTGAGGGCACTGCTTGTTAAGGTCCTATGAACTGCCCCACATGCTGTCTGACCCACAATGTCTACCCAGCGTCAAGCTCTCTTCACTGCCACTGTACTAATATTTTGCTTGTATGTTTGCTATTTTGTCTAAGGTTATATTTGCTTGGTTTGGGTGATTTATTTTTTAATAGATAATATCCAGTCCTAAATAATGGAATAACATTCTCTTGTGTGAACTCACTGTAATGGTTTATGTAAGTCACATGATGTTCCATTATTGCAAGTTACATCACTGACTATTTTATATTAAGCATCATATAAAATATTTGCCTTCTACTTTCTTCTTTGTCCTGTTGGAACTGCATTGTTACCTCTCCAAAATCAGGCATGAATGCAGGCAGATGTGCAGACCATATATATAGTAATCAAGAAGTTTCCCCAATGAAACAACCACATGAAAGTTCCCCAAACATCCACACCTATGCTTATGACTTAAGTGTTTGGCATAATAAAGATAACAGCAGTAGATAAGTAGTTTATCTAAATGTATTGCTGAGAACAAAAGCAGACAAAATGATAAAATATGGCTGCTATCGGGAAGCCAGTAAGTGCCACAGTCCAAAACAGGTTCCGTATTATTTTCAGTTAGTTCCAGTTACGTTCACAGTGATTTTAACAAAAGTGGAAAGAACAAGAAGAGGAATTGAGTGGAAGCAAATAGCTCAAGTAGGCTTTGCTGGAATGTGGGAAAAGTCATATTAAAATCAACAAAAGCATTCAATGCATGTCTTGGGGAAGAAGGTTGTGTTTAAGTAAGAGAAAGGGTCAGCTGTTAAAAGAAATATTTGGGCAATATGAAAAATTGCAAATCCTTTCATCAGGAGTTTGGGACTGATTGCATGAGGGTGTACAGACTTAAAAGTGACAACTTTTACAGCTGAACGATGCTTTCACAATGAAATCCTGGCTCCATTCAAATCAATGGCAAAATTCCCATCCGCTTCAATGGAGCCAGGATCTCATGCATATCTGTCTTTTTTCATTCTTCCTTGATATTTGTATCACAACTGTCTGGCAGGCTATTGTCTATGCAGGTCAAAATTACAGCTTTCTATTTATATGTGTCAGGGTTAGTGTCTGTTTTCTCACCGAAGAAAAAAAAAGAGTGAAAAAGTGTTATGCATATTTCTAGTGCTATATCATTCACTTCATTGCTCAGAGTAAAGAGAAGAGAATTGCCTGCTGTATCTGGTAGGAGAAGGACAAAAATGCAAGCAAAAGGGCTAAATGCTGCCTGTGTTTAATTCTTAACTCCAAGGCTTTTAAAGAGCTCTTATTTTCAGGTCTACATGTATTAAGTTTCGGATATGGGCGTCACGGGATTTAAGTAGGGGCAGAATTACCTCAATGCTGTCTCCTCTTAAAAAATGCTTCCTGAATATGGAAAAGTATTGCATGGGCAGGAAGGAAGGTGACCTTCATCAAACAGATCTGTCATGCAGTGAGACTATTTAACTCATCAAACAACCCCTGGCATTTGTGCCTCTGAATATAAGCATTAACCTAGAAAAATGAGAGAGATTAATGAAAATTCAAATTGAGAGAATGAAAATAAAAGATAAACTACTACTTTGCAGATGAATGAATTTTTAAAAATGCTTAAATCCACAGAGCTTGTCAAAATGCACCAAGAAGTGTGCTGGTAAGTGAGAAATGACACAGAGAAGGCAATAAATGTGAATGGAGAGCTTTGTGTTCCCCCAGTGCACTATTTGTACACTACAAAAGCTTTAAAAGAATTGTAATTCTACACTCACTGTTGCTTATCTTGAGGAAAGTACATGCAGTCTGCAAAGTGGCTATTGCTATTCTGTTTTTAAAGCCCATCTGAGAGCACATGGACATTACAAACCAGAATATTTCACAAGTATAACAGGAAGCCTTAGAAACGTAAGGAAACATTCACACAAGTGAAAATCCTTTAACCATAGTCAAATAAAGTTAGAAAAGAGGAAATATATCTGCTGACTTCAGTTTGTGGATGGTATCATGGTAGATAAAAATAATATCCATGGTAGTTAATGTATATCTATCAAAGACAAAGGAATATGTCAATAGAGAGTGAATCCCACATAAGAAAATGATGATAGTATTGATCTTCAGAAAGAATTCAGCTCCAGGCTAGATACAGAGTGAATCCAAGGACAGAACAGTTTTGGATATGGTCAGTAAATAAGAACACATTCATAGTTCTGACGTTTTCTAGCCTCTTAGCTCTTCTTGTTGCTATTGTCCCAGACGAAGTACATGAAGTTACATGAGAAACATTACTGTGTCATGAACTTATTGGACAGCTTATCTGATCAAATATATTGGTTATTTAAAATACATATACACATAAATTCTCAATTAGGTCATTGTTAGATCCTGCACAGTCCATGATACAGAGGTTACACAGTCCATTCTTTTTGGTGGGTATGTGGGGATGGTATGCAAGTGCTGTTGGAAATACTTGTGAGTACATAATTGATGTTCAATAGCACGATGGCCATTTCTGAAAGCTGTATCAGCAAATATTTCTGCTAGCAGTCTCTTTCTGCAGAATATTAGTAGAAATTTAACACATTTGGGAAGTGCAAACAGCAGGGTTGATGAGCCTGGGATCAGTGCCAGCTTAATGCAGCTACACAGCTTTTGTACCAGCCAGCTCATACCCTACAAGCTTGGAAAGCAGCTAAGGAGAACGCATCCCTCCGTGTAAGATGTACTTAAACAGGGCCAAGACACCAAGGCAAACATCATAATTACTGATGCAAAAGGAAGCCAAACATATTCTCTTTTCAGCTGGCCAGTGAAAGAGAAAAAGAAATCCTTTCTGAGTAGAAAAAATCATCCTGTATTTCTCTTTTCCAGTTCTTCAAGGTCTCCTTCTCCTTATTTCCTTGTCTTTCTCAAGAGATGCTGAATGGTGTTTTGCTCACTGCAAATGTGGCTCATGGAACTATCCTTTTTCCTTTGGCATATTTGCTAATTTTTTTTTTTAGTTTTATATATATCGATAATGATGAGAACTTTATTAAAGCTAGAGCCTTAGTTTCCCAGAGAAAAAATGCAATAAATGCGGTTAGGAAGCTTGCTGTAAATCACGCTGACTGCTCAAATTTAATCTGGAAGCCACAGGCAATAAACATGGTAACCTCTGTTGCCACTTAGTGTGTTACTTTTCAAACTACAATACAATCATAGTTTAATTGTGTTTACCTCAAGAATCATTTTGTGATATTTCCATGAAATTCAAGAGAGTGAAAATTAGCACTTCTACTATGGGAGTGAAGTTGCCAGTTGTTGCCAAAGAATTGCATGCTGCTTAATTGAGTGGTGTTGTTCTTGCTGCTATCTACAAATCCAAATTTTCCATGTGATTTTGTGATAAGATCTAAATCTCTGTATCAAATGTTAAAACCTATAATGCTTCCAAAACAGAAAGATTTATATAATGAGCAGTGGTTGAGGAAAATAAGATTGTTCTCACTAGGGTAGAGGAGACATTGTGGTGATCTAATTGATCCTTTTCCTCATAGGCAGAAGACCAATGAAATTGACCTAGGCAAACTTTTCCCACTGGCAAAACCTCAAAAACAAGGTGACATAATGCATATCCTAGGAAATTAGGAGCAGATAGGAACTTAACACAAAGCTACTGTATTTCATCCAAAGGGTGAATCCAAAAGATGAATCATCCAATATATCATATTGAATGGAATATAAGAAAGTTTTGTCACACTTAGTAAGAGTGACAAAATCAATTAATTCCAGAGGTAATTAAAGAAATTGTAGACAAAAATGACCGAAAGGTATAGAAAATGCAGTATCTTTAAAAGAACAAAAAGGCAAAATAAGTCCTTTTGTTTTCATGTACCCTGATTTTCTGTTTTAAAAAAGATGCTAGTTCAGAAGCATGGAAGCAGGAAATTATATACCGAGATATTCCAAGTCTAACATCCCAGTTCTGAAATGCACTGTCTTGCTCCTATTATATGCTGATCTTGAATATATATTGAATGAGACTTATATGGTCCTTTTGTGGGAAAACTCAACTTTCAAATGGAAGAAAACAGTAGGTCTAACCACTTTCAGATGACAGTGCTTCCCCTGTCTTTCTTCAAACTCGAAAACATGGAAGTGCAGCAAGCACATTTAAATGTAATAAAAACCTGGCCATAAAAATCAGTTATGAAATTCCTACTGTTTCCCAGTTCTGACTTTTAACGAGGTTAGAATCCATTGGATGTAATCTAGATATTTTGGTTAAGTATAATTAGGACAAAAGGAAGTTCTTTTTTTCATGAAATTGCACTCTTTCTCCTAGAAATGGACAAAAGTCTTCCAATGATCCATCTCTAGACTGGTCTTAAGGTTGGCAGGATTATGGTTTTGTCCTTCTCACCATTAAGACTGTCTTCTGAAGTCTCTCTCAGCATCACCTGGGGAGCTTTGGTTATCATCATCCTAAGAACATGTCCTGAGTAATTTTAAATTTTTGAAATAACAGTGTTTAGCCTCTGAATTGAATAATGCAAGTTGAATGGCTGCAACAAAGGACATGGATGACATATGATCTCCCCACACTGGAGATCATTAAATACTTAAACCTTCCTGAACTCCATCAGCTGTGAGCTCTTTAAAGGGAGGGAATGGCCACATTTTGTGTCAGTTTTTTGCAGCAAAACTAAAGAATAAGAAAATCCTTTAATAGGAACAGGAAAATATAGTCTGAAATACTGAGAATTTTAAGACATTTAAGATGAGTTCAGGAGGCTGGAAAAATTGCTGATATCTTGGACCTGAGATTTCTTTTACATATGGGGTCAAATAAGGACATTGGTCAGTGAGGAAGAAGTTTGGTTTGATTTGCCACAGATGTCTGGTGAGAAAGTACTGTTCAGAAGAGGAAAGGGACTAAAACTCTAGCTTAAGCAAAACCTGCTTGAAAATGGTCAGGAATCTTGAAGGATAACATGTATACCTATTTTCTGTTGCTGAGTTGAGATCTCGTACTACTACTTTGTGAAGTTAGTTACCCTTATTTCTGTCTACTGTCAAGTGTCCCTGGAAAGGAGAACTGTAGAGTTTGACTTTTGAACCAGCATCATTGGGCATTCATTATGAAGGATAAGTCTAGAGACAGGGAGGCCAGCCAGCTCCTGATATGCAGGGCAGCAGACAGATGCCAAGTCCCCTTTCCCAAAGTACCTGTGTACGTGACTACTTGTGCAAAGGACATCTGCCAGAGGTAAGAAGGAGGTAAGAAACCATAATTGTTGCCTGTTCAGGTCAACAGGTGTCCTTTAGAGCCTCTCCAATGGGGTAGCCTCATCTAGGATATTCCCGCTTTAACAATTCTGGGTTTACTGGGCATGAGGGACTAAAATTACAAAGAGAAGCACGTGCTTACTTGCTTCACTGGTTGAATCGGAGCCTACATACCTGAATCAGTAGGGTATGCAGGAAAAGCTCACTCCTTCTTGCCTTTTTTTTTTTTTTTAAATCTATTTGTAGATAAGGTTTGTTAATCCCTGCAATTAACTACAGAGAAGAAAATAAGAAGAAAATGTTTCTTTATTTACCCTAAGTGTTAAGGCTTCCCTGGCAAGGAATTCTGATTTTCTGCTGTTCCAGCAGGTTGTTTGAAATTAAGGAGCTGCATTAGCACTTTGGGAACAAGAAATAAGAGAAGGAGCTGGAAATAAGAGCATGGAAACTCAGTGAGGAAGCCTTTCTACTTGAGACATTTAAAAATTAAGTGACTACAGCTTTTAGAAATGTAGTGTAGAAGATTGACACCAAACTAAAAGGAAAATAAAAGAGATTGCCTAGGAGTCATTCCTGAGTTGCAAAGTTTTGCCATTCTCTGGCACTACCTGGGGCATTTGGCTGAGTTGTTCCCAGGCAAATGACTCTGTTCCTGTTCCTATAGCAGGCTCCAGGCAGGAACTCACTGGAGCAGGAGGCAAACAGAAGGTTTCAGAGGTAATACGTTGCTGAAGGAATGAGCTCAGTTGGCGAAAATAGGCCAGTTTTGCCAAGATTGGTAAAAATTAAATCTTCCCTCCTACTCCCTCATCTTCTTAGCATAGAAGGGAAGCTAAAATAGAAGAAGTGTCTGCTAAATATGGCACTGTGCAAATGCAGTCATTTTATTGAGAGCCTCTGGAGACACTCCAGTGCAGCTCTTGGGACTGGCTGGCCCAGTGTCAGCCAAAGAGCCAGGCTACAGCAGGTCAGGAGCTTTGGAGGTGAAGTGTCTGCTGGAGGCAATGATAATCTTCAGATCCATTGGTTCAATTAACAAGAGCCTTTACATTTCCAAAATAATAACGTAAGGACTCTGGTATCTCTTATAACCATATATTCAGGCCCTGGACATTGTTCATTACAGTTGTATTTCTAACAGTGTCAAGTAAATCTTTGCCCTGCTATTTAGCCTAATCTGCTGTGTCTTGACTTGCCTTGTCCATGCATCTGAGTCAATGATGAGGAAACTTTCTTTTCTACTTAAGCAAATGTTTAACTTTCAGCACCTAAGCTGACCTTTTGACTTAGGTTTGAAATTCTGGCCGTGCTGAAATGGGTGGAAGTTTTGGCACTGATTTTGATAGAGCAAGCATTTCATTCCAGGTGCTTTGCTCAATAAAGCATATAAAATTACAAACCATAGGCCTTTCCACTTCCTCAACTTCTCAGTCATCCTGGGTATCACTAGGTGATAAACACAAAAATCTTGAGGAAACAAAATGGCGTCTTAAAAAAGGCTCTCACATACTCACACATGGCACACATATATAAGATGTCAATGGGATCAAAGCTTTTCTCCAGCACTTTAATAGGTGGCATGCACCCTCACTTATCTGCTAAAATCAAAACTTGTATGTGCATGTGCAGGTGCTAGGAGTTGCTTTTTCATATTGTTGGCACAGGGCCACAGAGTAGAGCCATACACCTTCATTTTTTAACAAGCCTATGTTTTCTCAGGTGTTCATTTATCTCTGTGAAGAAGTTTCTCAGACCTGTAACCTCAAGTTTAGTATGCTAATAGGTAGAGGTGCTCTTATTGCCAATAAACAGACCTTATTCTGTCTTAAATGCAAAAATATAACCATAGAATTATTTCTATATTATTTATAAATATTCTTTTCAAATGTAGGGATTGTGCACATTGAATAGTAACAATTGGTATTTGGAACAGACTACCAAAGGATGTGGTAGGCTTTCTACCACTGTGAGTTTTACCATCAAATTTGGTTAACTTTCTAAAAAATATGTTTGTGTTCAATCTACAAAATGCTGTCCTAGAGGCATGAACAACTACATCAAATGTATGGTCTGTATTAAAGAAGTATAAAGGAAATTGTTGTAATGGCTCCTTTTGGCGTTAAAAATCCATGAGTCTCTGCTGGTTTTGGTTACAGAAAGACACCATGAACTTAGGCAGAAGACAGCTAAGGATTATTTTCTTGGGAAAAAAAATTGCTTTGAAAAAGGAAGCAGAGCTAAGAAAGGTGCCTATTACTATCCATGTGATTAATATAAGCACTCTGCTGAAATGCACCAGTCTTTAAATTCACTGTGAAGTTTTAAACTTGTTGAGTAGGTTGACTGAAATTTTGAATGATTGAATTGTTTATATTGAATATCTTTTTGGCAATTTAGGAAGTGACTCTGGTTTTGCTACTTAAGCCTCATTACAGCATTGTGATTTTTCTGCAGGCAGTATTGTCAGTTACCATTTCTCTCAATACTCTGCGTTTTGACAGCAGTGCAACCTAGGAGTAAAATTACTGTTCTGCTGTTTTCTACTTCAAGGGTTCATTCCTTCTGCTTTGCAGTCAGTTGAGTTTTATTGTTGTCTCTCATTGGCTAGGGATGGGGCTCTGGTTTTTCTTTTGTGCATTTATTTGATCCAAAGAGCTGGCTCTTGTTATCTAAACTGAAAGTCACTTTCTCATCCATTAGTCGATGTACGTTAAAGATCAAAAGTTTGGGGGATCTGTTGTTGATTCTAATCTAACAACATTTTTCTTTATTTACTGCTCTTGTAGATTCTGTATTTGAGAATTTGCAAAACTTGTTTTCAGTGTCAACATCCAAGTGCTTCCCATAAATAAAAAAGCTGGAGTCACTTAAAATAGTTTCAAAGGCTTCCCCACGCAATCTCAGATGAAATTGTCTGTAGTTTCCTGGTATTAATCTATGTTTTTATTTTACATTGTAGCATTATGTTGCCACTTTTTTTCCTAGTCCTTTTGGATTACTTTCCTAGTCCTTTGGATGTATAAGGTTATGAAAAGAAATTGTATCTTTAAAGAATGCTAAAAGCCTTCTTATTTCTTTTTACTTTTATGGGTACTCTGGAAGATGTATTGTTTCCGAATCTTATTAGGATCAAAAATGTTTATCTCCTACCTGTTCCAGAATTTCCTGACTGATCCTGGAGAAAAAAAAATAAAAAAGACAAAGAAAAAACAAAATCATAGATTACTTAAAAATTTATATCTTTCTAAGTATTAAAATGAGAACAACTTTCAGAGTCATCAGTAACTCCTAGGAGGAGTACATGACAGTAACAGGCTTTTGGGAAGGAAATTGATGTGCAGGAGTATTGAGCTACCCAAGAGTAACAGAGCATTTTTTGGGCAAGTTAACATCCCACGTGTCCACTGCATGGGGCAGCAGGAGCCATAGGAAATATTGTGAGGAAATATTGCAGCTCCCCAGTCTAAGCTAACACCAGCACGGCAGCATCTGCCTTAGATGGTGCTTGTTCTGTACCTATAAATGTCCTTGAATGATGTACACGGCTCCATTCCTGCCTTTGTCTCCCTGTGTCCTACTGTTACTCATGGAGATGCTGCTACATCACCTGACAGCAAGCGGTACCCACAAGCACAGACAGATATGAAAGATGCTATTTTCCAAAGCCACTCTGCAATAGGCATTGCATTGTCAGTGGGTCACCCATTGCCTTCACATTCACATCTCCCAAGGGGTGTCTCTCCAAAGCCCGTGACAAACTTGTGTCTGCTTTCACTGGGCCGTACAGAATCACATCTGTGGTGGCACATGGCAGTGTTACAGCCTCCTGCTGTCAGGGCATCTTTGGATCTTGTGTGAGGAGGTTTGATGTGTTCCCCCAGCAGCTTTACAAATGAAATCTGAGTTGAAGTATGTGTTTTCTCTTAACATGCTGTTTAAAATCTTCCCTTTTAAATAGCAGTGCTTTCCTCAAAAATGTTGTCATACACTAAGGGTGATCTCAGAGAAGCAGTGACATTGTCACTAGACCTAGCCCAGAAGCCAGGCAGATCTGAGACAACCTGGGTCATGCCGCTGTGTTCACTGCTCATTGGAAAAGGTAGGAGTTATCTCTCCCAGTAGAACCCATCCTTCAGTGTCAATCATCTTTTCTCTCTTTTTCCTGCTGTTTTACAGTAAATTTTTTTAGTACTTTTTATGCCTCAGCTCCTCTTGTCAGTGGACTCAGTGGATGGCTTATTCTCTAATTTCTGGTATGGATTACTTTGGTCAAAGTGCATTTTTTTCTTAGTATGCTCTTTAACTAAAGCAGAGTGAATACTTGGGATTTTAAAGGGATTTTAAAATTATTATTATTATTTTTGGGCATAGTGATAGGAAGAATAAAGGCTGTAAATACGTATAGACAGAGTATTGTCACTGCACTTCTATGTCTGTTTATCTTGGATATGGTATCTGAATTAGGTACTATCTAATCTGGGAAGGGAGTGATGGCACAGGATGGACAGTAATTATCACACACAGTTAACCTGAACTGTTGCCCATTGCCAATGGCTCTTCAACAGTCTCCAAGGTGAGTTGGAGTTTCACTTAGCTAACAGGAGATTTTTAAGTAAATTCACTTGTAAAAAATATTAACTTGACTTGGAAATAGTTTGCTAACAAAAAAGGGCTGTGACTGTCATACAAACTATCAGACGTGGGTAACTGGCCAAGATCTAGTTTCAATGTTATTTTAAGTTCTGATACACACAAGCTTCATTTCTACAGAGGAATTTGCATGTAATCATCTTTAAACTTCCCCTTAATTTTGTTTCCAAAGAATGACCATCTATTTGTATTTTTCAGGTAGTGCCTTTATAGCATGCTTTATTCTCTCACTGATGTGTGTCCCTCCCCAGTAAAAACCATGAAGAAAACCACAGATTTCAAAATGCATGTCCTCCTAAGCACTTCCCTAAGAATTTTGCTGAGCTTAAATGTCTTCAGCATGTGTGAGAAAGTAAATATACATGTAACAAAGAGTTCTTCCTCCCCTGTTCAAGAGCATGTTATATAATGGAAGAAATACTTTTCTTGGCATGATAATTAAAAAGAAATAGCACATTTGAATAGTATAAGCCCACAAAACACAGGGCTTACAGCTGGCAGGCCACAGAACTTTATTCTAGGATAAATTTTTTTCCACTATGCTAGGAGTTATATGGGTGATAAGTCAGGAGCCTTTGGCTTTTCTTAGTTTTTATAGTAACATTAATACAACAGAAACCATAAAATTTTATTTTACATGTTAATTTTACAGAAGTAATTTTCTTCTCATTTCAACTGGACAGTATTGAGTGAAGTTGGTATATACTGAATGCAGAACTGTTTCGTAATGGTTCTTTTCCATGGGATTTCTAACAGCCTTGACTTATTAGAAGCTATATGTTTATGGAATCTGTCTTTCCTCATCCTTATTTTGTGCCGTAGCAAAGCTAGTACAGTCCAGGTTCCTGCTCTCCTCCCAGGCAGCATGACCCTGCCTGGAGACCTGGTTCTGAGCACTGAAGTATCTACCATTTCAAGGGTAATTCATATTTTTATTAAAGATCCATAAGAATCCTTTAGCATCCTGCAGCTCAAGCATGGAGCCTTGGGGAGGCTGTAAAGCTCTGAAACCAAATGAGGTTGCTTCTTTAAAAAATTTCTTTTGAATGAGTGGATTTGCAGAATGATCTCAGTATTGGGAGACGGATAAATACCACAATTTTGCTTTAAGCTACTATATCCCCAGAGTGCACAGTCAGTGCTAGGGACCTTCTGGGGGGGAACCCGTTGAAGCGACAGAGAAGTATCACTGCCAGAAAGAGCCCAGGATGTCCCAGCCTCTGTCATTCTCTACTTTTCCTGCCCCACATTCTCATGTCCCCCTAGTGCAGGTGTAATCACAATATCCCCCTAAGAAAACATCTTTAAGAAAAAGGAGGAGAAGAGAAAACCCTCAAATCCATTCATTTAATTTCATTTCATTATTTCATTTCATTTCTAATTAAACTAATTATCAGATAATATAAGCCACCTGTAGCAATATACTTAATTATTGCCAAGTCAGGGTAATCAATGGGGTTTTAGTGATTCTTAGTTTCAAGGGGATGGCCAGGAGCTGTGGTGTGCCAGGGCGCATGCTGGGCAGCAGTTGCAACATCGCCTTCTGATGGAGAAATCTCCATGTTTACCTTCACGGAATGATCTGGTCCACAGCCCACGGGTGCTGTTGCTGGGCGGCTGGCAAGGGCATTCCTCGCATGCTTCTAAGTAAGTATTTGGAAGGAGGGTGGGTGGCCACACCTGCCAGCAGCCACAGAAGAGGCTTGTAGTTCCTACCTGCTAGAAAGGCAAGGGCTCTTCCTCCACTATATTGCCATTATATCTTCCTCCACTGTAGTTTATTGTAACTAGTCTATAAAACAAGGAAGACTAATTTGAAACCTTCCTGATTCAAATTAGTAGGGCCTGAGAGGTGATTGTCCCCCTGTACTCGGCACTGGTGAGGCCTCACC
>JAOXJM010000003.1:1231805-1242801 GCA_026413425.1 Tringa solitaria
GGAAGTAGCTGAATGCTAGTTTCAGGATGTTTTTATTATAATACTTTTAGAAGAAATTGTTGGTGAAATATTGTTCTTGTAGCTCAGTTTTCCTTACTATTGAGGAAAATCAGAAGCAGAAAAGGAGGTGGTTTCTGGTCACACCACAAGTCTAGAGAATTAGGGATCAGTCTCTGCTTACTGTTTAAACTCGTAAAATGTGTAGGCTCATTGCTTAGCTCAGTGGAGTTTCTCTGGTGAGCTGGAAGCTGTGCCAGCCCATTCACCCGGGTTACTTCTAACCAGATATAAGAGCCCCTGTTGCATCTTTCTGTACCTGTGTCCTCAGTACCAACAGGAAGGAGCAGATGCATCCTTCTGTAAGCACAATACAGCCACAATAGTGTGTAACGCCATTAGAGATTTCTTTATTCCAGAGATTGATATGTTTTATAATGGTAACAGAAATACTTTTCCATGCAAATTCTAGCCCTGACACACTGAACTCAACAGATTTAAAACAGGAACAAATTTGAATACATCTAGAGTAGAAAAATCAGAAACAGGAAAACAGGGTGGTTTTTGTTGTTTGGATTCTTTTTCATTTCATTTTACTGTTTTATTTGCTGCATTCCCAGAGTTTCTGGAAGTTTGAATGCCTCTACCAGAGGAAGAGGCCCCTGCAGAAGCATAAACTGGGCACTTTTGTATACCTTGTCCCATGTTTTCACCTAATGCATGTATGACAATTGACATATATCTAACTACATAGACAGCTACACAGCCAGCTATCTGTGCAGGCAAAATTGCATGAACATTTTCGTTTTCTGTGTTTATTAATGTCTTCAACCCCCTTCCATCATCTGTGGGGGCTTAAAGCAAAGTTTGAAAAGCACTACTGCTGCATGAATGTGACAAAACTCCAAAACAGAGAAAAAGCTACGTTACTGCCCTAACAATTCAACCAGCTGAAACATTTTCTCTGTGTAATCAAATGTGCCTGTCTCATTATCACGCTTAAGCAAACAGCTTAATAGGTGGCTTAGTCCAAGGGTGTACAACTCAATATAAGGAAATCCTGCTTTGTAGCCTGCCTCATGAAAAGCAAAATGTAGATTATGCTCTGGAAGTTGTTAACAAAATTACTCTCGGTCTGACCTGAAGATCAGGTTGGGTTTTGGCTTTAAGAGCCTCTCAGCTTAGTCGCCTGTTCATGTTTCTGTGCTGCCCAGAGCACTGTTTTCCTGGAGAAATAAGAGTGTCCTCTGGTGGTTGATATCCTGCTGCAAATCCCGTGGGTCCCACATGGAGAGAAAAGGGGTCTGTAGGCACTGTAAGCTGCTGAACCAAATAATCCTATTTTCATTTTGTAAATCAGACATTTTGCCATGCAGTTTCTTATTTCCCTTGCCAGAATGCCCTGTGATTAATGAAAACGCTCAAACAGATCCTACAAAGCATGTCCTCTTTTCCTGAGACTATGCAGTGGCCCTGCCACTCTCACTGGTGCAGCCGTGGCACTCGCACGGCTGTAAGAGGGCATGACAGGATGGGTTAAATGACTTCTGCCATGAGATTTTCATAACGATAGGTTGTGCCTGTGAAAGCTTGTAACTCAGCTTGCGTGCACCCACATCACACAGTGCTGTGGGAGCTGCTTTTGCCACGAGGGCTAAGATTACAGACCAGTTTCCTTCCCAGCCCCGTGACTCCACGCACGCACACATGCACATTTCCAAAATACTCCATTCTGGGGGATGAGGGGGTTTTTTGGTGGACTTGCTTTACGCCAGAACATTCAGAAAAATCTTTTGAGCTTTTTGGGGGTTATGAGAGGATAGCAATGATGCTCTTTCTATTAGTTGAAAAACTCCAACTGCCATTTATTTCAGCAAGACTAGTGTGGATCCCAACAGTGTGTCACAGTCCTCCTCTTCTCCAGTCATCTTCCTCTTTCCAGAAGACATTGCTTTCACTTTCCCCACTGCAAAAACCAAAAATCTCCCTCTGCTCTCTTTCCTTTCTATCAAAGCTGTTGTTCCTTTTCCTAGAAAATCCTTGCCTTATTTTCCCCTCAATCTTTTTAATGCCAGGTGCTCCCCTGCTCAGACTACACCTGCTCCTTTTCCCAGTGGAATTCCTTTTCCCCGTGGAATTCCTTTTCCCCATCTTACCGCCATCTGTTGGTAGGAAGAATTTGGCCCCATATCGACCACCTGGACAGGACCCCAAATTCAGGGTTCACAGGAGTGCTCTCTGAGGATTTCACTGCAAAAGAGGCTGTTTTATTCTCTTCCACATAATTTTAAGCAAAGGGCTGGATTACCCCGACTCAACAGTATTTGAGCCCCAAGGGTCCCACGGTTTTCGTGAAGATTTGGCTGGAGTATCCCTGAGAACAGTCCTTTGCTAAAGCCCCTGCACTGATTATTATTTCCTTCTATTAGCATGATATTTTCATGCAGTGGAGTCAAACCCTTTCTCTTCAGTCTGCCTGTCACTCAGATGAACAGAGTTGGCCCATCTGGACCTCAGAGCAGGATCTGGTCCTGTTACATTGTGGTATTTTTGTTTCTAAACTTTGTCTTCAGTACGTTAGTTTGCATGAAGTGGTGGCATCTGACATAATCTCTAAATTAAACACTCTGTCTTGTTTGTTAGTTTGGTTTATCTTTACTGTCATTTACCACGAAGCTACAAGCTCCACATCCTTTCAGAAAACAACATGACTGACAGCAATCGATATACAGAAAAGCTGAAGCAAACCATGCTTTGATGAATTTTCAGTTAGGATTCATAATAGCATGGAGTTAAAAGAGAGAAAATAGGTGCTTTGGAGCATAAGATTGTAAAATGCTAATTTCAGTGACACAGTGGTGGACTGAGTAAATATAGAAAGGATTTATTATGAAGTTCTTTAGTGTTGTTGGCACTGACAGCAAATTGCTGGGCAACATTATATCGCCAAAATCCAGGAAATAGCACAAACATTGAACCACTGTATTTTCAATGACAATAATGAGAGAAGCTTTGGTATTGGTTGGCATCCCCACAAAAGGCATATGTTGGCATGTTCAGGAATGTAAATGATAGATCTGCTGCTTGAAGTTTATAATTATTTAATCAAACCCAGACTGCAGAACCTGGAGGGACATCATGTATCCTTAAAGGAGAAGAAAGAGGGAGAGAGAGAAAGTAGTCATACTTTGCAAATGACAGAATGTATCAGTCCCCTGGGTGTGCCTACCATGTATCTGTGATTGCTGCAGAATTTGTGGGTGATCTTTTCTGCTTGCTACATCACCATGCATTTAAGTAGCCCTGCAGAAAACAAATTGCAGAAAATATCTTTTATGTGCTGATGGAAGTCAGATCAATTATCTCCATTTCCTTTCATGGAAGAAAGAAAATCTACAGGTCAGGACAGGAAACCACTCATTTGATGAACTATTTCTACACTACTGTACACACACGACCTCCCCCTTCTCTCCTGCACACAGACATGCACACAGCCACAAGCCCTCTGTCTTCGAGACACACAGAGACACACGTTACTTTCAGCTCACATTTCACATTTAGATTATTATTCTGGAATTTCAAGAAGACTTATTTTGTTTCCATTTCTTGTAAGGAAAAAAAAAAAAAAAAGAAAAAAGAGAGAGATAATGAACATTGCATTTTCAGAAATAAATCTCCTGGCACTTTATGTTCTGGCTGGTAACAGGCTGAGTAGCAGAGATCTGCTATGTTCCCAGCCTGGGCTTTGCTGTCGACTCAACTTTCAATTTAGTCCTGGCATGATGGAAAAAGAAAAAAGTCTTTCAAAAGCAGTAATTGTGTGTTTCTGGGGAGAGAGAACAAATTACTAAATCAAATTAGCATTACATTTCATTCCTAGACCCTAGGAGATTCAAAGCCCTACATAAGATACTTTCTTAAATTACGTTGTTAGTGTAAACATTAAGATTCTGTACAAAATCCCTGAGAAGTGATGCATCATTAAGTGATGTCATTATGCAATATTTACAAAGAAAAAAAAATGCCTTAGCTGCACATATCAAGACATGAATGCACTATTTTTAAAAATAAAATACAGGATTTTGTTATATTCTGAAGGATTAAATACCATTAATCCATTCACTGTGTGTGCTAGGAATACTTACATTGTATTTTCCTTTTTTCTCCTCCCAGACAAAAATATTTGCTGTAGGGTATTCATGGCTGGAGAAGATGAAATCCAGGCCCCACACAAGGCTGTGGAAGAGCTACCATGGATTTTCATGGGGTCATCATTTGACTCAAAAAGGTTAAATAAGGGTCCGTTTCCCACCCCAAATGTCTTCCTCTGGTGACCTTCTCCTTCTTCTTATCAGCAATTTTTCTGTAATTCTCTCTCAGTTTACTGATTTCTTTTTTGCAGCACTGAGGTAAAGCAAAGTTTCCGTGTGGGGCTCTGCAGCTCATTACCGCCCCATGGGCAGCCACGCTTTTGCATGCTGCTGCAACCAGCAATGTGGCAAATGGCTGCTGGAGTTTTTAAATTCACTCAATCAAAACCAGTGGTGCAGAGATCAAAATAAAAAGAAAAAATTGGTATCCACATCTAGAGCATGGACATTTGATAATTAATCATTTGAAAACTGACCAGCGTTTGAGGCAGAGAATTCTGTTGTATTTTATGAGTTTCAGGTCCTCTGAAGAGCTGAAAATGGTAAAAGAAGAAATGAAGTAAAATTTTATTTATGTCCTAAAACATAAAAGGACGGCCAGTACTGTTTTAGTTCCTGAAATAGAACTACCACATTTGAGGAGCTAAGCCGCAGCAGCGTAAAAAATATGCAACTTATATTTAATTCTTTTTAATTTAAAGATGACTTAAAGAACCATACAAAGCAAGGACAGCATTAAACCACATGCAAGTAAAAAAGCTTCATAATTTTAATTTAAACTGGATTAAACAGTTCTGTATATCCTAGGACTCTCTGTATATGTTTTCTGTGTTTCAGACAATAAATGCTCCCCACAAACTTATGCAATAATATGTAATATATTCAGGAAAACTAATTACTGAAGCAATTTATGTTTGGAAAGTTATCTCCAAAGCCAGAGGGATAGAAACATTTTGTATAATGAGAGCTCACATCCCACACATAATTTCTTTTATTTAATCTACCTGTGCATAGAAACTTATTATTAAAAAAAAAATAATTGGCAGAATAAATTGAGCATTTGAAAGACATAAGAACAGATATGCAAATTGTGAAATAAACAGCTAAAATTACAAGTATTTTTAAACTCCTTTATTAAAAAGCAATTATGAAGCCAAAAGTTGAATGCATATAATAATACACTACCGTTCTAAATGCACCCTTCCCCTACCTCACAAATGAGCATTTATATTAATGGAGCACTGGGAAAAAATGAGCAATGACCCCTTCTTCTTATCTTATTTTTTGGGTTTCTTTTCTTGACAAGGAATGTGGAATTTACATTTAAATTTCCTGGGTTTTGTCCGTTTGTCAGCACTAAGGCCATCCCTGTGATTTACTTTTTTTGCATTTAATGATTTTCTCAAACAGAATAAGAAATCTTTTTTTACTTCTCCTTCTAAAATCTCCAATATTGATAACAGGTTTTAAATAAGATCTATGATTAAAGAAAGATGCGAGTTGATTTTACAGTGCAGAGTTTTTTTAAAATATAAATAAATAAATTTTAAAACCCCAAACAAGCAAAACCAGGATCACTTGGGAAAGCCGTCACTCATTGATTAATCTGTAAAGATCAGCCAGAGAGGTGAAGGAATATCTACAACATCTAATTATATTCATATAAACATAACCCATGTGCAATTTTTTCTTTGCGTTGCAAGAAGTTTCATTTCCTGCTAAGGTTTCCGGGTGTGCTGCTTAGCTGCTGGTCTTTCTCAAAGACTGAAATTTCGAATGAGGCAGATCCATTATCCAAATACATGTGCTCTCTGCAGCTGAACCCAAATCCAGAAAAATCAAGGGAAGACCATGCATGAAGATCAGACACGCTAGCTGCTCCACGCAGGGACAGCTTCGCTGAAACTGAAGGAGCCACATCACTTCATGCCAGATGCAACGCTATACAGACGTTGTTTTTAATTGCTATTTTTAAGCTGTCACAATTAGTCTTGCTATTTGAAACACCTAGGACATATATTTTGTATGTTAATAGGTTCATTGCTAATAATATGTCAAATTGTATCCCTAGGTGTGTTGAAGGCACTCATTAGATATGACCAGGAGTCATGCATTAATACAAATAAGATAACTGGATTTATTTATTAACTCACTCCAAAAATGTGTTTCCACCTCAACATTTTCTCTTTTCTTTCTTACATCTTCCATCAGTTTTCCCTCAAACTATATGCCATATTTGTGATTTTTTTCTATTATCATCATTGTGACTATGTCAGCTTTTTTATCCCACAGTTGGAAAGTCCACACAATTTCTTCCTGATTGTCCAAGAGAGTTGTGTGCACCAGTAGTGTATATTTTGGGAATTAAGAAAATGTAATTATATGCTTAGATATCTTACGTCCCTAACTCATTTGCTGATAAGCTGCTGCCAACTTTTAGCCCTGTATTTTCGGTGCTCTCCAGCATCAGGAGCTTTGTGCGCATCAGGGGAGTTTTGGCATATTCCCAGGGAGGTGCCAGCTGTGCTTGAGCCAGCTGTGCTTCTTCCTTCTGCTTCTGTATCACTGCATGGGTCTTGGGACTCTGAAATTTTTGATGGAAAATATGTGGCCTAGTTTGTCCTTCAGCAGCTTCAGTTAAGTTGTAGCTCCTCTTTCTTTTGCCATTTAGGACAAAATCTGTTTTTCAAAGCATGCTGTTTGGTTAGAGCATTTGTGTACGATTGTTACCCAAAATTTTGTCTTACAAAATCTCATTTTGACAAGCACATATAGAACATGCAATATTGAAATGTGGTGTATTTATATCAGATGTATACATAGTAATTCATTCATATCTCTGTATATCAGATAGTTTTGTGTATAATGTAAATAGCACATCTTTTCCAAACAGCACTTATGCTTCAACTGCCTAAATCTCCATTCATTCTATGTTAGCAACATGAATAAATTTCTCCAACCCTTCAACCCAGAAAGCTAAACATGTGGTTGAGCGGTGAACCCCTAGATTAATGACATGGTCTGTGCTGATGTCACTGGACATGACAGTAGTTCCACAGCATGAAAATCACCCAATATAATATCAACACACAGGAGACTTAAGAAAATGTTTAAACTGAACCCTTTTCTATGAAAAAAAATCAGTATTTCAGAGTTGAAATATTTTGCAGAAATGTGCTTATATAAACGATAATTTCAACAGACAAAAAACTACATTGTTTATTTCTTCTTAATAATAAGTATTTTACAATAAGAAATGTTTCATCATTTTAATTAATCGTATTTGATTTTTATACCTTTTTATTAATTATATCTGTTTAATATTGTAACCTAACATGATGAAGAACACTCAGACTATTTCAGTGGCTGGAAGGTACAATGTTCTGCAGCTTACAATCTTATGTCAATATTAATGTTTCAGCTCATTTTTATGCCTTGCAATAATTTGTATTTTATTCTAGAATAGCCATTGTGTTGGAAGTTCTGATCTATAATCATCTTCAGAAAACACAACATCAATACTTGTAGGAAATTCTTTTCAAATTTGAAGAACTTAGTTAATATTATATACATATATTCTTATCCTTTCTCTATGCCTCATTTTCCCCTTTTGTAAAAGAGAGAAAGATAAAGCACTCTGAGATTGACTTATGAATTGTTTATGGAAAATTGTTTTGGTCTTTCTTATCACGCTCTTCTTTTTTTTCACCAAGTCTTCTAGAATCAGATTCTCAGAAGCATGAAGCTACCCGAAAGCTGGCTCACCCGCTGTACCCTAAGGCTTCTTCCAGCCTACAAAACGCTTTCCACCATTTCACGTCATTTTAGCGAAAACACGTATAGTGCTTGCATTCACCTGACTCAGCTTCTCCAGACAGGGCTGTAAGTACCCTCAAGGGCTGGAGCAAGAGGCAGGGAATATGAACCTCACTGTGTTTTTTCCCAAACGCTATTGCAGTGTATGCCATGGGAGAGGCAAGATCAGGATCCCAGGCTGCATTCTGAATCAAAATGTCTCTTGGCTGTGCACAGTTAGAAGTATGTCTTTGGTACCAAAAGTGTAGGAATTGGGCAGCACAAATGCACTCATTTACTTAGGCAAATCCATGCCAATGCACCTGCCGTCAACTTTCGACACACAGGGTGAAGTAACGTGTGGTACACCAGTCGAGTTGTGTATACAATTAGTGGGAAATGCTTTGCTACATGCTAAAAATGAGCACTGTAGATAAATTGAATGCCACTGAATGAACTAGTGTGCATAATCAAAACACACAGGAGATTTTGGCTATCCTCTTGCTCTGAAAGGTAGCATGGCAGTGAGCAAAAGACCAAACAATACAGTGCTAAGGGTACCTCACCGGTAATATCCAGAACCGAGGGAGAACATGTTATGTGCCTGGGAGGACAGGATGTGTGTGGCATTTAAAAATCTTATGAGGCTTCTGTTAAAACTAGAAAAATGGCAAAATTGCTGTTAAAATACTATTTAAATTCTACTTTTCCATTATATTTGAAAACCTGGTAATAGTTCAGCAGCCTATCAAAAAAGAGAAAAGAAATTAAAAAAGATTACTTTTCTGTAAGCGAGAGGACTGCCAACATTACAGCAGCTGGGTGTCTATTACTCCAAACTACATTGTACAGAACTAAAATGGATCTTCCTACAGAAAGCTAATCAAGGTAGAAGAGAAAAATTGGGTTCATTAACAGTCCCTGTCACTGAAAAGTCAAATAATTCTTCACTACTCAGTTGAGTCCAATTACAAAGATATTCCTAGAAATTGTTTTTCTGTGGCAGAGAGCTTTGATGGTAGTTTTTCTTTTTTGGCACGTTGCTTATTGCTCACTTGCATTGCACCCATTGCTGGGTGGAGATTAACACCTGTTACTGTTTTAACAGAAAATGATGAATGGTGCCATTACTGGCACAGCTTTATGTGAGCAAAATTAAGCTTGTGTGTATTAACTTTTGTAGTTACAGCAATTACCACAATTACTTTCAAATTATAGTTTGCACGGACTCTGCACCAAAGCTGAACAGCTGAGAACAACCATCCTCCCATTTTCTTGGAGAGGGCTGTAAGCAAAATGAAAAGTGCAACCTCGCTCCATGCCTCCCTTGAGTCAAGGGAAAGCTATAAAGAACCCCCCTCATTTTGCCATCTCAGCTAGCGATTTTCATAACACTCCTCTCTAGTATACATATAAGGTTCTCACATTTCAGTTTATAGCTACATTTGACTCAAATATGAAATGGATATTTATAAAGCTTGAGTCAAATCTCAAGTCCCTATCTGGATTCTTGAAACCTGACCCACATGACTAAATTAATGGGCACAGTTGTACTTTTGCTTTAAATACGTGTATCTGTTGAACAGCTCGTTATAATTCATCTCACCTGGGGTAGACTGTTGAAGGTTTGAGTTCCAGTCTAAGCTGCTCATCGAGGTTCCCTCTATAGTCATTGGGGATCAAGACATGTCATTCCACCAAAGATAGATGGTTGGTATTAGTGAGATTAGCTGCCATCCAGAAGTGCCTATTTCTTTCCTTCGACTATAGAGGAACCAACATAACCAGCTTGGACCGGAAGCTCAATTTTTATTTAGGATTAAATTCAAAGCCATCTAGATGAAGTGAGGGAGAATTATCATCCTCAGATAGTAACTTATTGCCTCTTCAGCTGTACCAGCCAGTTAAGCAGCTGTTTGTTGCACGGTAGCATGTTCTGCTGAGTAAACTTCTCTGTTAAAATAGAGATGCATCTGAGTGCCATTTTTCTGTTTCTCTTGTTGGCAGGCTGAATTCCTTATAGTGAGATATACAGAAATCATAGTCCATACTTTCTGAAATGTGATACTTGAAAGTGTAAGTTAAGAGATCTAATAATCTTTTAGAGTATTAAACCTATGGCTATTGGAAACATTAATGATATTTTAAAAAATTGTCTTTCCCACAGCTAACCATGAAACCCAACATCCTGTCTTTGTTTTGTGGTGAGACCAAAAAAAGTATCTTTGTGAATTAATCTGATATAAAATGTTCTCTCAAATATTTCACATAAAAATTGTTCTTACAAAGAAATATATTTTCCAGAAAGAAAAAAGGCAAAACAATTCCCGTATCACATTTCTTGGATCTAATTATCCCCATTCATACAAACCAACTATTATATCTTACTGTTGACCGCACTGTGTTTTCTCTTTTCCTCTCTTCTCCTCTCCTCTTCTTTTTTTCCTAGTACATTTGTAGCATGTGGATCAAAGCTTTAGGGGTTCTTGTCTTTTCTTGAACCCACAAGCAAAGTAGCAACACAGCCAAGTTTTTAAAGTTTGCAAATCATTAAGAAACACAGGAGACAAACCATATAGTGTTACCAAGAGACTCAAGACATGAAAGCATCTGTGTTGTGATGTACATACACAAAATCTGTTGGGACTAGACTTAGTTGTTCAGTAGGGCTTGGAATGCACTACAATTCCAATCTCCTGTTGTAACTTCAAGGAATCAGCCTATATATTTTGCAACAAATCCCCCAAACTCTTATGTCTGTAATGGAGTTGAACCTGTCCATTACTCTGGACTGAACTTCAGATTTTAGGACACTCTGATCTCCATCCAGATTTTAAGTATATGTCTCATAATACATGTTCTACTTGAAGATGAACTTTGCAGAAGTCTCCTAAGTTTTGGTTTCTTTACAAACCTTATATAAAAAACTGTTTCTCTTGAAGTTAGTGGAACTTTGCCACTGCCTTCGGGATTCCATTTCTGTTTCTTACTGTGGTCGCAGAATCACAGAATCTAGGTTGGAAGGGACCTTCAAGATCATCTTGTCCAACCAT
>JAOXJM010000003.1:1249802-1259893 GCA_026413425.1 Tringa solitaria
ACAAGATGATCTTGAAGGTCCCTTCCAACCTAGAAGATTCTGTGATTCTGTGTTTTGGTCATTATGCAAAAGAGTAAATTATTCCAATTAGCTATCAAGATGCATGTCGTGTTTGGATTCATGAAGGATTGCAAGGATCATCACTGTTTTTGTAAGTGTGAATTCCTCTTCAAGCGTCTTAAGCAGTGATAAGCACTGAGAAATAAACCAAGATGTGGAATAATAAGCAGGTGTAAATGCAAAAAGATTTGCATTGTTTATGCTGTCACTGAATTTGGTGCGGAATCATTTAATCCAGTAGGTCTGATCTCCTGAAATTATCTTTAGATTCAAGCCTCTTCCAGGTCTTCTAGAGATGTTTCCGGAGACATAAACTTCAGAATTTTAATCACTTTTGAAGACTTTTGGCACCAGTGATATACATAATTCACAAGTTTCACATTGCAGACACGTTAAGGCAAATGAACTATTGCAAACATGCAGCTCTTTACTGTGTACATACAAATCCACAAGTAAATATTGTTCATACTTCACTGCACAGTGCAAAATGCATTTTTGCTATTGAAATATAGAGTCAGGATTTTATTATTTCTATGGTCATGAGGAGATATGAGGGTGAATAGGTGGATTTCAGTATTTCTGTCATGATGGAGAATGACAACACATTTTCCTTTCAACAAGACTTAAATATTAAAATACATGAATTTTAACAGTGATCAGAATTTTAACTCGAAATGCATCTTTTTATATATTTTCTTCTCTGCTTTCATTCTTCCAAATCCAAGAGCCCTTTTCTGAATTTAGTCACAAATATAGTGGACGTTTTTGAAGCAGTTCATTTGCAAATCTCAACCACAAAAGAGAAGCTATCACCTCTACGATACCTGAACAGTCTCAAGGAAAATGGCAATGTCGACATTTACCAGTAAGATTAATGAATTTTTTTATTTAGGGCACCCTCAATATTATTAAAAAATCCCTTTGTGTTTCCAGTGCTTGTGAAGGGAGCCAAGACACTCGTTGTTATTCTTTCCCTACTGCTCATTAGTTAATTTCCATTTATCCTCTGCATAGAATTAATTGATATTTGAAGCAAAGTGCCCTTCCAGTACTCTCTATGTGCTTGACACATCATGAAAAGCCACCCATGCTTCTGAGAGATCCTCCTGGTTTCTGTACTAGTTCAGGGCAGGGAATGGAGCAAAAGGGTTTGAATCAGGCAAATTAAGGATGATGTCTGAAATAAACATGTATTATTCAGTAACCTTATTTAAATTCCAGGAAGTCTGAAGTCCATACCTCTTGCTTTGTGTTGCCTAAAGCCTGCTCATTGTCTGCTGTCAGATTTTCAGTGTATGACTTGGGGTGTCTGACTCTACATTCATTTCCAGCCGTAACTATTTTCTCACTGTTCAGCAATGCCTTCAGATGTTTGTCACAGTCAAGCTTTGTGACGGTTGGCACAAACTCCACCAGGTCTAAGGAGGAGGAAGATATTGCACATTTTCACCAAGACAACTGAACTCACCCTTCTCCTGTTTCTGCCACACACCTCTGTCCCCGTCTAAAGTAATCAGAAAGCTTTACCTTTTGCACTTGGCTTTCTATAGCCTCAGTGATATCCTAATACATTCAATATTTCTGATTTTTTTTTATCTTTATCTTTTTACATGTACTGTCTTCCTGTTTAACAAAGGAGGTGGAAGAAGGAAAAAATAACTGCTTTCAGTCATTCTGCTGGGACTGAAGATGGGTAAGCTTTGAATTTTACATACCATAAGAAGGGTGCAGGGAACATGCAGATTTCCTGTCCTGAATATGAAAATATCAATGACATGTATCTGCAGCAAGTTTGCTGCAGTTATTGTTTGAGTGGAACTCACTTTCAACAAGGCTCAGTGCGTGAAGCCGGGAAACAATTGTATACACTTTGATTTTTTTCTATTCATGATAGATTAGAGCTCTGTCAAACATAGGAGATCCATCTCATGCAAGGTCTTGAAATATGGATTTGTTCCAAATTGGAACAAAGACCCCAAAGTTTTCAAATGTTCAATGAAGAAAAGTAAGAAAGAAAAATTAATAATTCACACTGGATTGGCTGAATCATTTTACTTTGTCAAAACTGAAGTATTCTATTTTGACTTTGATTATATTTTTTATATGATGCATCTAATCTTCTGCAAAATAAAATACCTTATGCAAAACTTTTAAGTCCAACAATGATGGAAGATGGCATCTGCTTAGGATATCACGTTGAAGGTAAAGTTATCTAAACCTTCATAGATGTCTACTGAGATTGTTGGGAAGTGAGTTTCAGTCATTTATTAATTTCTAATTGCTTGTTTAGAATTGTTTATAACCATTTATTCAGCCACATTAAATAAGTCACCTGTCATAATAATGCCAAGAACCAGGGAATCCACCTGACATAGATCCAGCCCTCCCCACTAACACCATCTAAGTATGGTCCCAGCAGCACCAAGGGAAGCCCACACAGATGTGTGGGTTATGGCATAGGCTAAGTGTACACCTCTAGCCAAGTTCAGTCACCCGCTGCTTCAGGTCACAAATCTTTTAGCTGAAGGACGAAAAGTCCTGGTAGAAAATGTTAACAAATTTCCTTCATGATTTGAGTTAGGACAGATGGCAGATTGGGTTACCATAACCTTGGAAGATACTCCTGTGAATTAGCCTTGGGACTGGCAGGACTGAAGTAAGCAGGTGTTCCCAGACTATACATGTGGGTTCTATATATCCTAGGGCAGCCGTGGGCCCTAATGAAATATTTAATGTCTGTATTACCTTTTTTTTTTTTTTTATTACTTCCAGTACCTGGCTAGAACACAACCTGGGTGTGTAACTGGAAATACATGTTTTGAAATCATTGAAGCCAACACTGCGAAAAGGGCTGTCCTGCCCCTTCTCAGCTGCCACACGTTGATCCTGTGGGGCTTGTCTGGTTTTGTTTGTTTAGTACTCAAACAGGGGCCTTTTTACTCATTCTTTAATCATCAGGGCATAACTTGTTCACATGTGGTCATGACACACAGCTCCATCACAATTCCTTTTTACGGATTATAAAAGGCATGACTGCAGCATAACCTAGGAGGGCATTTTCACCCCTTGTTTCATGCTGCACATGCAGCTGGATCACAACAGTTTAATCACTGGTATATAAGAATGTCTGAGCCCCAGTTACCATGTTTCTAAAAATAATTTGTCAGTGGAGAGTAGAACTCTAAAATGCAAAGAATTAGGTTAGAGAATTGATCAGTTCCTGTCATTCATTTATTTCATTACATAGCATTGATGCACTGAAACTCCCATCACAAAGAACTATCATTAACTAGTGCATATTTATTTGCTTAAGGAGTCTAATAATCAATCATCAAATTTCTCCACTTGTTTTGTGGCATTGTATTTCATCACTTAGTAGGGTATGAAACATTATCATTCTTTACACAAGTTTGTTAACGGAATATTTATTTGAAGAGGTTTCAATATAAATAAAGATTTTCTACATATATTTCTTTAAAAAGATTTATTTTTATTTCAACTATTTGCTTTCTTATGAAAAATTTATGTGAAAAAATAATCCAGAAGTGTAAATGGTATGGAAATGGAATTATCCATCAGATGGAAGGGGTGATCTCTCCAACTTGGGTATGTGGGTTTGGGTGGGGTACTGCAAATGGCTTCATTAGTTTATATGTTTGGAGTATTTCTTCTCTCCCTTCTGCCCTTCTCTCCCCACTACTGTAGATCATTTATCCTTTGAGAAAGAAAAGGAAGGCTGGTATAAATTAAGAATGGTAATGTAAAAGCTTATACCCACTGCATAAAAGTTTTTCAAATTAATACAAGCATTAAATTGCCAAAGTTTTTTTCCATATACTGCCAATATTAAACATGACATGCCTGCTAGGGTTAGTATAAAGTTTTGTCAACATTTTTGGCATACAAGGTCTCAGCCTGGGGTCAATATTTTCTTGACCAAATTTTGTTGTTTCAGTTGCCTTTTCATACTCATATATTGTAACTCAAACATTTAAAAAAAAATGAAATTTGGCAGACTATTAAATCCATAATGTGGTCTAATGCCTTTGGGTATTTTTTTACATGTAAATCATTGAGATATTTAAGGTTTGAGGTTTAAGAACTGTGCAGACACTTTAACAACTTCTTTTAAAAATATTTAGTATGCATATTTACTACATATGAATCTTATAGAGACTAGAGATTAAACTGGAGATTACTTGCTAAAATATGCAAACTGCTGTCCATGAATAAACATCCTCATGAACTCCTATTGAAAGTTTCTTATTTAACAAATGTTGTTTAAAACTACAATAAAAGCAAAGGGAAGTAAGATGGGGAGGGGGGGGAGCAACGTTTAAGTAACTTTAATGGTTTGACTTGGCCACAGAAAATAAGGCATTTTTTTCTCCTGGGATCTAATCCAAAGCCCACTGAGGTCAAAAGAAGGCTTTCCACCCATTCCCATGTGCACTGGATCCTTTCTTTGCTCTGTTGCTCCCTTACTGTGCTATGCTGATGTGCTGCAGCAGCAGCCCATAAAACTCAGTAGCCCACTTATCTGCCATATGCATTACATAGATCTTGGGCTAAGTTACCAGTAGCAAAGGAACTCTTCTCTAGAGTGTCCTTCCTTCCTCTGTAAATTTGAATCAAATTTCCACTTTTGCTTTGACATATCAGTGCTTACCAGTTATTCGTTATAGTTCTCACACAGTAAAGTGTGTGAGGAAAATTATAGAATACTGCAAATGTCCCCCTGTGCATGTATACGTAACAGTGTTACTTAACCACACAGCATCCCTCAGCCTGAGAGTTCTTCTAGATACTAACCTCATTTCAGAGTCATTTTTAACATCAGCCCAGGAATACGTTCCGTAACTTTTGTTAGTTACAAATGACAGGATTTGTGTAATCAATGAGTGCTGGCGCCATCGCATGCAATGCTTGTTAGAATGCAATTCCTGCAGTTCCTGGACAATCTGTTCCTTATGGTGATTTCTGGGAGCTTGTAAACTCTCACTAAGACGCTGGCAACATCAACCAAACATCTCAGACACATTGTCTCTCTGAACCTGAACTTTTAAAATGGTGGTTAAACATGTTGTCTGCTTTAGTTTCCTGTCTATCTTCATCATAAGCCAGCACCTGTTTCCAATAAATTATACATGGAGCTGTATCAGCAACACCTTGGCAGCAGCTGCCACCCTGAAAAGCAGAATGCCCTTGAGGACAATACACCTGTGAACACATAGAGTGTTTATTTAGCTGAAAGGCAAAACTTTACATTACATAAAGCAATTATCTAAAGCCTAATGTATGCCCATTATTAACACAAAATAACCTTGTTCTTAAAAACCAATAAAAATCTATGTAAAGGCTTTTTCCAAGTCCTGGGGAAAAAAATGCTAGGACTGTGGATCTGCTATTAGCCTAGAACTTAAATGCCTGATGGTGGGAAGACATGTGGGGGAGGCTACATGTGCAGTTACAAAGTAATAGGGCACAGATTTGGAGGTCATTATACAGAGATGAGAGAAGAAGCCAAATCTTTTTCAGAGAGACTGTTGAACAACAGACTTTTTTTCTTTTTGGTTCCACGTTATAAAGTAGCATTTTGTTGCCGAAGTATAGAACTACTGTGTTTAAGACAGTGTTTGATCTTTCCATCACTATGAGACAGTAGGAAAAAGTGGTCCTGAGAAAAAGGTTTTCTTATTACTATAACAAACCTTTAATATCCAGTTCACTGCTAGCACTGTCCTTTCATGTAACAGCAAGCCTATTTTAGCAGCAGTAAGTGGAGTGGTTGTTTGCAGCAGATCACAGGATAATGGAAATAAAAAAAAAACTTATGATTAAAATAGAAAACAAATCTGAGATAAGTTCTCAAGTATTGGTAAAGCAAGAAGTAACACTAGGAACTCTGCAGCTCAAGTAAATTGTAAAATACATTTTCAGTTCAATATGCATACTTTAGAGATTATTTGGCACATGAATGTTATAAATAAATTAAAGAAGTAGAAATTTTCTACTTGGAGTTTCCAAAATTAAAATATGAAAAGTTTATATATGTGTGTGCACGTATGTATATATTCCTGTATTAAATGCTCATAAAATTCTTACATTTTCAAGTCATACTTTACAATGCTTTCATTGCCTGTCTGATGCCTCCTGATGCCATTTAAGTGATCAGCTCGAATGGTCTTAGGTGAAAATGTGTTTTAACACTTCTGTTTGGCCAGACCTGAAAGCTGTGGAAAGACTTGCTAATGAGTATTACAGCCTTCTTAGGTGTCATTTTCTTTTAAACCTTTACAATGCTGAATACAACTACTTGTAGAGTGGTGATGCCAGCATGTGGATATCCTCCCATCAATAATTTTGTACAATTAGATCCAATGGGTTATGTTATATTTTATGAAGTGCAAAATAAAATTCCAAGAGAATAGCATTAGCATAACCTCACAAGAAACACTTTGTCTTTCAAATGTTGCTAATAAACATTACATATTTTGTTTCATATTTTATTATCCAATAGTTCGAAGTTTAACATAGCTATATCTTTTCCAGTTAACTTTCTTAAGACTGCTCTATTTTCATCTCAGAACAAGCACGGTACGTTTCATAGATCCAACTAAAACATATGGACTAAGTCAATGATTCAGTTTCTAAACCTCCAAATGACTGTTCTGATTACTCATGCAAATCTATATTTTTGCCAGGTTTCCTTAAGACTTTAATACAAGTAAAATTAATAGGAATATGTTTTCTTCTCTTAATGCACATGAGAATATCATAGAATGATGATCTCCATATACAGATACAAACCTGCTTCTTGATTTCAGTTTTCTTGGCTGTGTTTGATTCTAATTGAATATAAGTGCTAGGAGCACCCAGCTAAGATTCCAACCAAAAGGAAAATCAGCTATGGCTACAGAATAAAAACTATTTATTTTCCCCTGGAGTGTTTAGCTTTTATTAAATGTCAACAATTCTAAAAACATGCTTTACTAATCTATGATGTGTATGGGAAACAAGTCACAAGCACAAGTCACTGATGATAAAGTTTCCTTTGGTTTAGATAAACAGGTTCCAGAGAACTGAAATTTCTCATGAGCATTTAAAACCTAGCCCTTGTTTTCCTTTAACATTTGTCGGATCTCCCACTGATGATCAAAGAATGCCAAGCTGTGGTATAGCATGGAGGCTGAAAGCAAAAGTAGGTTTGTGATTGTTTGCTACCCTCTGTGACAAGTTTATCCATTAGTTTGTTTCCTGATGACTTTCATGCACACTTTTAACTGAGGATGTCACATGTTCTCAAACAGAAAATGGAATTACAAGCGGAAGATGCTGCCAGCTGGAAGGTCTGCCTTTTTGCTGCCCATCAGTGAGTCACCATGGGAAAGAGGACCACAAAAGCAGCTTCGAGCTGGGACCTGTGGGAAGCCCCACCCTGCTGCAGTTTAATCTGGGTTCCTCCAGACCTCACATCTGTGTTCACACAGGTTTTGCTGAGATTGGGACATCAGAGTGGAGGTGAGCACTGTACATAGGAGGAACGTGTTAGTTATAAAAGAGAGCACACAACCACCATGCTTCATCTGGCTCAGCTTTTCATAGATTCAAGGAGGGTAGCAGGAGCGTGGGGCCATGTGGGTCAGTCTAGTCTCACCCAAGGGATCCCAAGTTTGACTCTATTTGGTAAAGAGACTGCTAAATCTGAGTCGCCTTGTGAAGGGCATGACAGGACAAGCTGTTACTGATATATGGCACTGCAGCTGCTATGTCCAGGACAGAAGTGCTGAGCCAACAAAAGGAGGAGGTTAGAGCTGTGGAAACCTGTTACTCCCTCAACAACATCCTTGCTGCTGCGTGGTCTCTTCTGTGCATTAGTTGTCATTACTGGGTTCTCATGGTTTGATGTTTGGGCAAGGTAAATGTAAGGCTTGGCTTTGGTCCCCAGTCAGATAGCATCCAAAAATAGGTATGAAAAGGTACCTACCTCTTTTTAAAAAGCCAAACAAAAGAAAGTATAAATGCAAAATACAGTTTGGGTACAGTAGACAAACAACCACGATTAAGGCTGAGTGTGTATCAGATCATCTTCTCAAAGAACATGCACAATAAGAGCCATTGGTATGAGTTTCCTTTATTGCAATGCTTCTTTATCATTTTAATTAAATTTCTTTCCGCTCATGGAGATACACAAAACAATAAAAGAAAGGAATATGAAAGTTCACAGTATGCAAGATTCATCTTGTATTCACAGGTTTTGTGCAACCCATTTTAAACTGATGTTTGCTTGTTTAAGAATGCACACCTGCACATTACCACTTATGGTAAATAAGTTTATTAGCCAAGGAATGTCTGAATACTCACTGGAAATCTAGTTTACACTGCAATGTAAATGCAGTTTTGTATTCTGTTAAGATCCCTCTTTGGTAAAATATGCTATCCCACTCCGTAGTCCAGGGAAAAAAAAAAAAAGCAATAAATGATGTACAAACATGCAGGAAAGATGCAGGTGAAAAAGATTCACAGGGTTTAAAAATGTCATATGCCTGATGATTCAGTGTGTCTTTCCATGTACAATTTAAGCATTCTTTTTCATATTACATTTATGTCAGATCAAAAGTTCCACTCAGAGGCTAGAACTTTATTAGTGTCTCATTTGTATTTGTTTTTACTTTGAATAAAAACCTAAAGGTGGTGACAGAAAACATTCTGATGCTTGGCATAGGATTAATACTTGAGGGCCATTCAACTTTGCTAATCACCCATTTGAAGAGAATTTCCTTATGCAATGAGATTGCTCCATTTAGGACAAAACATTTTTTTTCATCTCCAAAAGAGCAGAAGGGTGGAAAGAAAGTGAGGGGAGGCAAGGGAGCAAAGGAAGACAGAGAAAAGTGGGAAGCTTTGATCCTTTCACTGAGGGGCTGAGGCAGTTCAAAATGAAAGAATCTCTCGCCACCTTTAAAAAAAATAAAATAAAGAAGAAAAAGAAAAAGGAAGAGAAGCAGAGAGAGCAGTATGACAGGAGACAAAAAGTGAAGCAGGAGGCAAAGCCTCAAAGTAAGAGCTGATGCCAGGCTCTGAAGGAGAAGCTGTGAAAAGAACAGAAAAGAGGAAGCATCTTGGCTTCCTAAACCCAATATACTTCCAAAAGAAGTAGAGATATCTAAGGAATAAAATACATTCAAGTGACTTCTGATTTTGCATTGCTCGTTACATTTCTTGCACTATCTAAATTATAAAACAATTGTGTATAACTGCACTGAACAGCCTGGAGCTACAGAAAGAACTCATTCCAAAGCTATTGGGCAATCTGCAAGAAGAGCACTGGGCTCAAGGCCTTCAGCAGTGGGACTGAGAGATCCCATTTCTCGAGCAGCCTGGGTGTGTGCCAGGGTTTGGGGAAAAGGCAGGGCTGGAGCCGACTTGAGTCAGGGTAACATTGAGAGAAAAGGGGTCTATCAGTGGGTCTATCAGTTGGTTCATGACCCATGTGGGACAGGTCTACTACAACTGTCTCTCTGATTTAAAATGAGCAGAAAATTAATAAATTTAGCATATGGGTTTAATTTTGTCATAGCAAATTTGACTGGTACTTTATTTCAGCTCAAAGAAATGAGTTGGACTTCACGCAGAGCAAAGCATTATTACACTTCAGGCAGGATCAGTCTTTGAATCTGCTACCCTTATACAGCCCAGTTTTGTTTACATGTTTTAAGTTACAATGCCTCCATCATCTGTCAGTAAGCATCCTTTTGGCAAGCCAACAAATTGAGGTGGATATATAAAAACGCCAATCTATCTGTGCCTGCACTTTTGCCAGGGATCCTAACGGAGTATGAACATACAGCCCAAACACTGTAGTGCGCCAGCACTGGTCCTGGCAGTATGTAGTTAAGCCTGAACAATCTGTGATTTGTTGAAAACCAATAAGAGACTTAAGTCCTTCTTAATCTGCAATAAGATAAGTTTTTGCAAAATAATCATTTCTATATATGTGGTTCTTACTGTGCTTTTATTTTTGCATGATG
>JAOXJM010000003.1:1262964-1292729 GCA_026413425.1 Tringa solitaria
AAGTCATCCTTGTTTAGTGGAAGAAGAGACAATTTTCTATGATCCATTTCAGTACAGATTTTTATACTGAAAATTTTTACCCAATATTTACAAGAAGGGAAGTCTGTCATTAGTGAAATTTCCATTTTTATGCATCAGCTTATCAGGGTACTACAGAGAATATTTTTTTAAAAGCCTGCTTCTGCCACCCTTGCAATGACATGAGGAACTCTTAAAATTACCTAGATGATAAATTACTGTTTAAGAAGAGTTCTTGAATGAGCTCATCTTTGTACCCTATCCACCATAGTCATGGTTTCTGTTACAAACCAGATGAGCTGAACATTTACCTTAGATCTTTTTTCTAATTTATGAAACAAATGTGCAGTAAAGACAAAGTTTAACATACAAACATTTTCACTGACATCTAAAACAATCCAACGGTTTGGTCATTGTACATTCGGAGATTAAACTATTTTAAAATTCTTCCTCAGCCCAAAACTGCTGTTGTATTTAATCAATCATCTGTAGATACCTCACACTGAATAAGTCATGCATTTCTAGCTGGCTCCCCTAAAGGGGTTTTATTCAGTGTTTAATAGAAACCGTTAAGTCACTGGAATAAGAATACACAGCTAACATACTAAAAAGCCCAGAATAGAATAACTGAATTCAATCTGTAAAGAATTCCTCTTTTAATTACTAGGCCCCAAACAATGAATCAACATAGGCAAGTGAATGACATATCAAATATACTTAAATAGTGTGGCATTAGTGTTGAGGACATGAAATATAATGAAAACTTTACATATGTTCTTCTAGGAAGTACAGCAGTTTAATAACAGTTTAATAACAGTGTCAGTTTAATAACAGTTTTCTGTTATAATAACAGTTTAATAATAATTTAAGAACAGTTTTCTTTTTTCTGCCTTGCAGATTTGTTGTTGGTTTAGGTTGTCTTCTCTAACCCTTGAAAGCATGTTTCTCTATTCACTGTCTAAAACCCAATATCTCCATCAAATTTTATCTCAAAACAAGATTCTTGCCCACTTCTTTTACTTTCACAAGACATAGCCAGAGAATTATGTGTCTCAGCTGCCACATAATGCATTCCACAAAAAGAATGCACCCAAATTTGACTCAGGGAACAAGATACACCCCACAGTATATAAAAACCTTAATATTAAGTTGCCAGAAGGGTATCTGGCAAGCTCCAAATTAAATGTCTTTTCAGCCAACTCTAGCTACTCTGTTACTCCATAACCTTCCCATGGCCCGTTACTTGACTGTACTTTTTAAAATGAAATCAGTTTGCTGGAAAGACAAGTTTTTCATAGCAACTTCAGGGTGCAGGTAAAACTCAGTTTTGCTATTTAAATTATGCTTAGTTTTCATTCCACTCTTTGTCTACATTCTTCTCCCTTTCCCTCTCTTTTTCTGTCCTTATTTCTGAATGGACTAAAATGAAATTAAATTATTTAGAAAGGATGGGAAAAAAAAAGACATACACATGCATGTCTTCTCAGATGTTTTTTTAAACTCTCACAGCTCTAGTAAAAATACTATAGACCTAAGCATTGCAAACTAACATTATTTTTGTTGTAAAAACACCATGTGCATGTTTTTAGACATGAGTCCTCTGTGCAAGATCTTTTCACACATGCAAAAACAGCTGACATTTCATCACTTTAATGCAAGGGTAAATAGAAGAATCATGGAAGAGAAATCCACTGCTGTTCTTGTCTGTTTTTCTAGTTACAGATGCTGCTTCTTCAGCATCAGGATTGTGCATGTTGATATTAATTATGAAAGTCATTTTCTTATATGCTGTCTACTCCAGTGGCTGTTACTGCAGGAGTAGAAATTATTTCAGTGTGCCCTGCAGTTGTCACAAACTTCTTTAAAAATGAGAAGAAAAACTCATTTCCTGGACCAATATCCTGCTGAACCTAATACAAGTACTAATCTACTACCCTATTTCACAAAACCACAGAGTGGTTGAGGTTGAAGGGAGCTCTGGAGCTCATCTGGTCCAACCCCCCTGCTTGAGCAGGGCAGCCTAGAGCCAGTTGTCCTGGACCATGTCCATTTGGCTTCTGAACTCCTCCAAGGATGGAGTCTCAACAATCTCTCTGGTCAACCTGTGCCAGTGCTTGGTCACCCTCACAGTAAAAAATGTTTCCTCATGTTCAGACAGATCATCCTGTTTTCAACCTGTGCCCATTGCTTCTTGTCCTGTCACTGAGCACCACTGAAAAGAGCCTTGCGCCATGTTCTTTACACTCTCTCTTCAAGTATTTATAGACATTGCTGAGATCTCTCCTGATCCTTCTCTTCTCTTGACTAAACAGACACAAGTCCCTCAGTCTTTCCTTATATGAGAGATGCTCAAGGTCCTTAACCATCTTCATGGCCCTTCGTTGATCTCTCTCCAGTATGTCCAGAATTGGTAAGTAAGGGTGAGTTTAAAGCAGAGCCTAGGTTAAACATGCTTGAATGAAGGAGCAATACAGTCAGTGAAGCTCAAGATAAAAAAACCTGAGCAAATAAAAAATATCAAAGATAATCTGTTACACCCTGGATTTTGTACATAAAGCCTTAGCACATAGGAATACAACTTGCCTGGGGCATGCTCAGCTTTGTTTCTAATGGGAGCAAAGAGGGAAAACCAGGCACCACAGAGAAGAACTAGGAGATGAGACAGAGCAGAGAAGTGTAGAGGTAATGTGAATGTGTGGATGCATATGTCCATGTGTCTGTCTATATGCATGCCTACAGATAGTGGTCTGCTACTGTTAAGGCACTGTAATCTGATGCAAACTGTTTAATATATTAAAAAGCTGCATTAGTAAAAAGATCTTTTCAGAAATAGACAGATGTAGTATCTACGCCAAAAAACTGCATTGCAAAGGGATTAACTGTTTAAGTGTTCAAATTAAACAAGACAGAAATAGTTAGCTTCCCTTGGCCTGTAGCTCCTCTGCATGAGGCAGCTTGTCTCAAGCTGCCAATACCTCATTGCTACTAAGGCGAGGAGACAGTAACGTTAGGAATTGGGACGTTTCCCAGTCTCTCACTGTCTGACCTTATGCCTTGTAGTCTTATCTGTGCTAGGGGAGGATCTCCCAATCTCCCTATGCCTAAAACTGGGCCATAGCAGAGTGTTTTCCTGGTGTGGCTATTTCTAGAGAATTGTCCCAGCACTTGGTTTAGACGTATTTATTCTGGCAAAACTGCACTTCTGCTGCGTAATAAGGGTGAAATAAGCTACCCTAGTGAATACACAGTTTTGTCATAACTAAGTCCACAGCAGGGACTTTTGCTGACACAACAAGGGATAATACTCTTTGACTGATTTTGTAGTTTGTAGTGGAAGCCTGGCCTAAGTCCAGGATGGGGACTTATAACCTGATTATTATTATTCTTGTTAACAGTCTTATTTAGATGAAGGCACTGGCTTGATCTTTGATTCAGGAGATTGGGAATAGCGATGTGCATATGGAAGAAAACACAGGGGCCTGCAGAGGTGTTCAGGCCAGACCAAGGGCTATTCCACCACAGTTGTGGTGTTTCTGGCACTGAGCTTTACTCTTTCAAAGCAAGCTCAGCATTGCTTTCTGCCAAAATAATAATAGGGCTCTTAAAAGAGTATTAGCTGGTGTGAGAAAGCATCAGCTGTTTTTTTCTTCTTTTTTCTTCGTTAGGAAAAACCCACTTCATAAATATCTATTCAGTTGCATACTTTAGCCTCAAGTTCCATAGCAAAGTAATTGAGATGTGCTTTAATCCTGTGTTATCAATATCAATTTATAGTATAAAATGAAGGAAGCAGCTCTCAAAGTCAGCCTAGCCCTTCCAAATACTAAACATGATCCATTCTCCTTCCCTCTTGCCCGACTGTTGTTATTTTCCCAACCTCTGTGTGCACAAGTCCTGTCACTTCACTGTTTACTGCACCAATGTGTGTCCTCTTTCCCTAGGCTTAGCAAATGCCCATACTGCAGTTGTTACCTCCTTTAAGCTTGGATAATGTCTCTGCTGCTCCTGCCAGAACCCAATGCCATGAATTTTTAACTAGTGTCTTTGTAACATACCAAAATTATGTCTGACACAGCTCTTGAGTTAGGTTATTCAGCCCAAGACACTTAAAAACACAATGGCTTCATAACCGTGAGAGTGGTCTCCTTCCCACCCCCGTTTCTGTTTTGTGACAGATATTGCCATTCCCCATGTGGCAATGGCACCTCAATGGCTACCTCACACAAGGTAGCCTAGATGGTTCACTGACCCTACTCTGAACTGTGTATCATGCCAGAGAGACCAACTTAAATCTGCCGGACTTTTTACTACCAAAGCATAAAAAATAGATTTTTGCAAACCTCCTGCAAATTTTAAACCAAATGCCAGAGATTATTCAAGTCCCTAACTAGAGAAAACTGACTTTGCAACCACCATAAATTGGAAAAGAAATAACAAATAAGTTGGCAACATATGCTCCTGATACCAGGTTCTGAAAGGTAATAAAAAAATTTGCAGAAGAAATGTATGGTACCAGGTGGCTGGATGCTAAAATGGCAATGAACACAGAGCCCTGCACAGACTGAAAGGGAGGAACTCCTGATCAACCTCTGGTTGGTCTTTGTCTGTTGGAGTTTTTAATGTGTAAATCCTTTATGGAGGTAGATCTGTGTGGCCTTGAGTAACTGGAAGGAAACCTAAGGAACATGCCAAGTAGGGAGAAGGGTACAGAGAAGAAATGTCCAAAATCTCTGAAAGAGCCAGTCAACACAGCTGGAAAAAATGTTCTGGATAAAGAATTGCAGGCAGTAGAAGTGGTAAGGTGCAGTTAGATTAAACTCAAGCAGTTCTGAGCAGACTTTGTCAGAAACATGCTTGCACAAGCAGTATCTTCAGTATCATTCACAAAGATACTAGTGTCAGTGAAGCTGACTTTACCCAAAATAATTATGCATTTTTCCACTTTTAAGTATCCTCTAGATTTACAAAAATAGCAGCAGCAGTTCCAGTCTTCCACAGAGTCTATCTGGAAGCCAGCTGATCATACAGACAGGGATTCACACATGCAGCCACTGGAGCTGCATCTGAAATCTGGTGGGCTACAATGAACGCAGCAACTGCAGAGCCTACAGCAATCTGGGGGCTGCTCCGAGTGTCAGATGACCAAAGTACTAATACAGTAAATTGCTGGGAAAATGCTGAGTACAATACATCATTGATTCTGTATTATTTGTGCTACATTTCTCATTTATGGTGTCATGCCTGACTATAACTATAGCTTTGATCATAGATGGACCTTGCAAAGGATGACTCTACGCTTTACATTGTTCTTTCTGTGAGCAGCATCGGCGTGGTCAGTATCCTGTTTGCCACATGTTATCCTTATATATACAGACATATGTACACGCCGATTAATAAGTTAATTTAGCACAAGAATTCAATGGTGAGACAGACGACCCCAAGAGAAAAGTTCTTTCCTGTTGAGATAAAGCAGCAACTCTGTTGGCTTAAGCCAGCACAGACTTTTTTTATGTTACCCAGAATTGCTTAGACTGAGATTTTCTGAACATCTATGCATTTGAAAAAGACTAAACTATTTGAAAGGAGCTATTAGCATGCATGCTTTAACTTCACTTCTTTTTCATGTTTGGCTCTTACGGAAAAATACCAGATTTTGATATGAACATCTGTTTCATGTTTTTCTAAATGTGAGCTTAGTATGAAAATTAACCCCTGAATTTTTGGTTTCAGTCGCCTTCAGTCGTTAGGAAGTCAGCTCAGCATTCACCTGCTTTGTCTTCTGGAAATAACTTGGCCAACATTGTATGTATTCAAATTTTTAATGAAGGTATTTTCCACATAATCACCATTAGCAGTTGTCACTTCTTTTTTGCTGAGGTACTTCAATAGAAGTAACTCAGCTCTGTCTCATGCAACCTCATTTAACTTTTATCCCAAGAAAATGTAGGGAAATAACAATCATATTTGCTCTTTCCAGAAATGTGTTTTTGTTACTAGGAGGCCCAACAGATGTTTAGCAACGGTGAAACCGCTCTGCAGAGCACAAGTCTGAGCTTAATTTCATGGGTAGTTTCTCCTCCCTCACCAGAGGACTAAGGCATTAGACGCTAACATATTTTCACCTACCAAAACAAAGGCAATTTTATTTCCTGTCAGTTCAGCCTAAAAGTAGTGACCACTAGCAAATCTCCCCAAATGCAGGAGTTTCTTTCAGCCTGGGTGAGCACCCAAAATGCCAGAGGATTTTCTGAGTTACCCAAACTTCCAAGCCAACAAAACCAGAGCTTCGGTACCTCATGTTTCAGGTTAGCTCAAGAATCCCTCAAATGTGATCTTTCTTTTTGATTAGGTTAGCAATTCCCATTCAGACTATACAAGGGGGAAGAAAAGCACTAAATTAAAAAAAATCTTTTATGCATTTTAAACTCTTCAGAATGTTTGACCTTGACCTGGGTGAGTTTCAGATACAGTTAACTTCTCACCAGTTTGGCTATCTGTGATCGTAACAAGTTTTTGCATCAGCTTATGGAAATGACAAGTATTTTATTCTGTTACTATACAAAGAAATAATTTTTCTTTTACCATATTGAGAAAGTTTTGCACACATTTGCACTCAGGACTTAAAAGCTCCATTAGTAACATCTTTCAAAGCTAATGAGACACTGTTAATCTCCCCTTTTAATACCTGTTCATGACTTTTTTTTTTACATAATACCATTGTATTTCTGAGGCCATCAGTGACATCCAGTGGCCAACTAGATTAAGCCTAGACCTGTTTTATAGACATCTTCCTACTGCTTTCCTTAGTAAAAAATCAGTAAAAATGTTAACCATGCATTTGGCTTATTTAGCTTAATTCTCTCACAGATGTGATGAGAATCTCCCTGGAGAAGAGCTCACAAGATCAGACCCCCACTCTGTTCCCTCCCTTTGAACTGGTGAAACTCAGGCATTTCACAGGAGGCACAAAGATGTGATTTGGGTTTTGCCTCCTGTGCTAGTATCACTGAGTCAAAACTGAAGCTGCAATCTCTCGGGATTTGAGTTGATGCAAAACTATAGAATTTTTTATTCTTGGTGAATCTCAATACAAGCGTGTTCTGTCCTCTCTGTTTCATTAATGAGATTTCATTTTTACTAATTTAAGCAAGCCACTCTAAAAGTAGGAAAAGCAAGGCACATACAAATATTTATTCAGCCCAAATCATACATCTGTATAGAAAACAAGTGTGAAGCACTACATAACAGGTAACACTCAGCACTACAAAAATGTTCGTCATACTGTATCTTACAAAAATGTGAAGACAAAATTAGGTGCAGTAACAAATTTCCAACACTGAATTTTAAGCTTGCTTGCAGCGAGTGACCATGTTATTAACTCTGTTAACAGCCTTCACTGGTTAGAAAAGAGATGTTCTGGAGAAAGTGGTTGATGATATTCAACCCCTTAAGTGGTAAGAGCAGGGCAGCACAGTGGAGCCATTCCTGGCCCTCACACTTCGACCCTCACTGCATGTAGTGAAATTGCATGTCCAGGCACCCCCTGCTCCCCTCCATCCCTGGGGGCACCCAGGGCACTGAGTTCAGCTAAGTCTTGTCCACAGGTAAGTATGCCTCATGCTGAAAGTGAATGGTTGTGACGTGTGCGCTCACATGGTTAGCCCATGCAGAGTATAAAATGATTGTATTTTTGTTTGTAAAAGATTTCTTTAAATAGGATGGTTATGAAAGGAATAGAAGTTAGGGACTAAAACTTTTGCTGTGCAGTTCCCAGGGCATAGAGACTTTAATTGCTGATATAGCACTACAAAGCGTGGGCGATAATACTGATGGTTGCTATCATTGTATGCCAACAGCTGTAGTAGTCATTGTGCTACTAGCAGTTCTGTTTTGTGGTGCCTCTCCTCTTTTACTAGACAGTCAATTTTCCTGTGATCTGTTTCAATGAAGCATTATGCCTGCACTTTGCAAGAAACTGAAGAGCTAAATGTAGTACATTGGAAAAGGACATTCATGCTAGATATTACTATTGTCATATTTGTTTGTCATATTTATTTTCCCCCCATTATCCTCTCTCCATAGCTGGCACAAACTAAAGAAACAGGGCTGCTTATGAAAAATAGTTGCGGTCATTAGAAACAAGAAGAAAAAATAATACATTCCAGAACTCTAGTTTAGAATAAAGTGATTTACTTCTGGGAAACATAGTATAACTATGAAGTAGCAGTGAACAAGAACTAAATGTCTGTTGTTCATTAGTCCACCAGATAATGAATTAACAATACTTCACAGATTATAATATGTAAAGATGGAATCTGTGCTTATGTATACTATTGACAAGGAGGAAGGGCATCAATGAAACTGAAATTTACCCCCCATTTAGACTGATACTGTCAGAGAAGGAACTGCCCCTTTGTTTACAGTATTTTCAATTCCTTTAGATATGAAAATAATATGCATTTAACTGGTCAAGAGAGGCCAAAACCAAACCCCTGGTTTCCTAAGCTTACATACTCGAATTATATAAAATAGACTTTAAGTTAAAAGGTAATGGATGTTTACTAAGCTTTCTTGATTCTTTCCAAGGACAGACTGACTTAGAGGACAGAGAGCCATAGCAAATATGCCACCTTCTCATTGTACGCACAAATTTTTCATTATTTCTTCATACAACCACAGTTTCACTTTTGCCTCTGCCCTTTCTGCAATAGCCAGCAGACACTTAAATGGCAGCCTTGTGCACCTGGCTGCCAGTGAGCAATGGTGAGGGACTCCAAATACCTACATAGAAATATTTGTAGATAATTTTTATTTTTATATATATAAAAATATATATTATAATCTTTTTTTCATGCCCAGCTCTTGTCTAGAAACAGTACTTTAATGAATCTGTTGAAGGTGTCATTACAAATACCAGCATTCAGATTCAGAGTATGAGTGCCTTCATTTTTTTTGGTGAGAGGCCAGCAGTTTCATCCCATTTCACAGCAAAGAGAAAGGGCAAAGCTTGAGGAACTTCTACAAATGAAATACAGAAAAGTTGTTGTGGATCATTTCTGTAGTAATTCCCCCTGAAAGCCAGTAATACTTTTAGAAACTAGCAATTATATGTGCAAGGCATCGTTACTGGCAAGTAGCACTGCAATGAAAGGCTGTATAGCTGGCATTGCGGTTACTGATGGTTTGCTCTGTTCTGCTATATGGTTTCCTTTTTATGTATCATGTTAAGATATTTTGATGATGTTTCACCACTGTAATATAAAAACATCATTTTCTATGAGGCAGAAAATTAAAATCCAAGGTGGATACCCAAAGGCATTGAGAAAATATGTTAGCTACTTTATTTATGCAGTTATTTAAAGAATCTAACAAGAAAAGTGGTACAGTATTCATTTGGACAGGCTGGTTGAGCTCAAGATCTTCAGCTCACCATCAGCTGTGTAGTCAGCTCGTTGCGTGGAGCTTTTGCCATGTTTTCTTTGCACTGTTACTGATAACACAAGGTTTAAAAATCACACCCAAAGCTTTGAAAATACCCCACTGTGAGCAGGTGGTGTGAGGGGATGCTTACGCCCGTTGCCTGTGCCTGAAGCCCTCCCTCCACTCCCAGAGCTGGTCCACAAGAACTGCCCCGTGTGCATGGCCTGCCATGCACATGTACTGTGCCTGGGAGGCTGCAGTACAAGAGCATCCCGCAGGTCTGGATCAAGAGAGGAGAAGGTATGACTGCACCAGTACTGATTGTATAAATGGGAGGCCTCGAGCTTCAGGCCTACGCAAGAGGCTATGGGTGTAATTGCTGGGATACGCTGTCTACGGCAATGAGAAGGACTTGTGTAGCTGGATCAGAAACCACGCACAAACCACCCACTGACGTTGGTCCACTTGGAAGCAACATTGGCAGCAATATCTAAAAAAAGAATACTGAAAAAAGTACATCTGTTTCTTGGTGTGTCTCTGTCTAGAGGAAGTTCAACCTCAGTTGAGGGACTGGCAACATTCAAGCAGATTGCGTGAAGGAATCATCGAGGCAGAAACTATGAAAAGAAGATATTTGTGTTCTCCACTAGGCTTCCAGATGCAAAGGATGGGCAATAGCTTCTCCCAGGAGGGACCCAGCTGTGAATTTGTAGCTCTTGCTTCCATGGCTTCTTCAGTCAGTGTGGACCATTTGCTAACTTTTGCAGGGAAACTAATCATATTTGTTGTTTTGGAAATCTTACTTTTAAAAGCCCCTGTTGCATTTCTGATGATGAGGTTCAGATCTGCTGAGATCTTTCTTGATCTTGCTGAACCTATTTCATTAGCATTTCCTGGCTCCACAGAGAGCTGATCACAGCATTGCCAGCACTGTGTTTCTGTCTAAGGTTTGTCTCAGTTTTGGTCTAGGTTAAAGCAATTATGGAATTAATTATTGGCTGTACAGCTGTTCTTCCCTGCACCCTGCCAAAAGCTAGCTTAGCATACAGTCTTCCCTGCAAAAATGCTGGTGAATAAGCAAATTTAGCATACTTAATGTAGTACAGAAACAGCAACTCCCATCATATCGCCAAATCAGAGGATTACAAGCAAATGCTTGCCAGAAAACATGTCATGCATCCAGAGTGCCTGTCACTCTGCAGCCTTTAGGCTGGGATCTGTAATATGTAATATATGAGAGTCAGAGATACAGATTGGTTTGTCCTTAAATAGCATTTTCCCCCTGTTTAGACCACCAAATCCTCTATCCAGTTATACTAATACTGAACCTGTTTCATCAGTTGTGGTAGAGTTATTTTTCAAGTACATGCTTTGTATTGATTGTCCCTTACCTGGTCCTGTGCATTTCAGTATGCTGATGCAGATTGTGTTTGGTTCACTTCCTTTATTGACCTGGGCACCTTTTTTTTCCTAAGAATGAAAAGTAAATTGCCCAGTCTAATTCTCCAGCTGCTTCACTACATCCTCCCCAACCGCTGGCTCACAAAAACACCTCCCATGTGCTTCAGAGGAGGGCAGATTATTATTATATCTTATTTAAAAGAGCCCAAATCATCACATGCGTCCTTGGAAAGTCTATCCCTTGACCCAGTATGACTCAATTTCACTTGCAAGGTCTGGTGCTGGGCAGCTGCTGCTTTTGAAGCCACCTCTTGCCCGCTTCCCAGCTAGGCACAGAGATTATGAACTAAGTGAATTTAAACGCTGGTTCCATCTCTGAGGATTTAGGTGACTGCCAGGTATGTCACCTCTGCGGTGAACTGATTAGCCATCATATGCTTCAGGTGATATGGAAACAGAAGGGAGGTGCCAGGAGGAGAAACGAGGGCAGTCTGGACAAGTGTATGGTGTCCTGGTGGCAGGTGCAGGTAGGGTGTGTGAGGTTGCATGGTCCTCTAAGCTGGCTGCCATACTGGGTCTAAGTGGGGGGTTTCCCCAGCCCCACAGGCTCCCTGTGGCCAGGGGGAGGGACAGCAGTGCTTACCCCAGACCTGGTGCTCCCAGGACAGCAGGGCAGCTGTGGCCACATGCTGCCCGCCTGGCTCCCAGAAGGGGAGCTGACAGGAGCACCTAGCTCCTCTGCAGCTACAAGGTGTGGGCACAGATCTCACATGTGGGTCTTGATTGAATTTCCCTTAGTTTGGTTCTTTTGCTTTCATCAAAGCAGCCACCTTTTTTCTGCTAAGACCCTGTAAAAGTGCCAAGCAACTTCGATGCTCTAAGAGAAATTCAGGAGCCTGCTGGACAAAACACAGCTGCCATGAAGAAGTTAACTGGGCTGAACTTAAAGCTGCAGTTTAAACAAATGTCATCTGCAAGCGCTGCCATTCAGCAGAGCTCTTCCTGATGGCTCTCACCAAAGACATCATCTCATTCACTAGTCCCCACAGCATCTCAGCAGAAAAGCATATATCCTTGCAGTGTGCCGCATGCTATTGTCACCACTTGTAAATGGAGAACTTGAGGCGTACAGCGACGAGGAGTCACATTTTCAAAGATAGCACTAATTCTCCATTGTTATGTTTGCAATTTGCAATTCATTGGATTACATAAATCACTCGATTAGTGACCAGAAACAATGTCACATCACTTCAGAAGCTAACCACACTAAGGCTTCTGACATTTGAATAGTGAACCCTTGCAGTGAATCGTTTGTGAACTATTCAAAAAGCAAAACAACATTTTGAAGAAACGGCAAGTAATTTTGAACAAATAGATTGGATAATTCTAAAAAAATGTGTGAACAAAAAAAGAGAACTTGTTGTTAGTTGCAGTTCATACTTTCAGCCTTAACCTCTGCAAAAACAAATCACATCACTAGGTATTTGCATTCTGACTATCATCCTCAGGAGTGCTTACTCAACAGTCAGCTTAGTTAGTTAGTTCTTGCCTTTTTTTTTCTTTTGAGGATTGTTTTCGTCTGGAAGAATTATATTAGGTATAAAAATGGTAATAGGGATTTTTTAGAACAATATATTTATTTTCTGATGAAGTATGTTTTATTGTATCCTCATTCTCCTCTGTAACTGAAATCTGAATTGACCCTGTAATATCTGTGAAAAAATGCTTCCATGTCTAACCCTCACACTGCTTCTAGCTTTCAGTGACTTTCAATAAGTTGTCCAGTGGCTCCCTGCCAATCTGAAAATCTCTGTAAATGCAAAGCAACTCTCTGAGGATCATTTTTGAAGCACAATGATTTTGGTTTCAGTTATATACAAGACAGAATCTAAAAAACATTTTGGATATTTATTTATACAGCACAAATGGGCATAACACTGTGTATCATATTGTTGGAGTTAGTTTTAGTTCCCAAACTGCATCTTAGAAATTCAGAGCTTTTCCCCTCCTACAGGGAAGCCTGACTGTTGCAGAAGCAGAGAGAAACAAATGAGATTTTTTCCTAAATGTTAGGAAAGTTATCAATAACTAAGAGATCAAACTTAACCCCACTGGTACATATAAATCTGAAATGACCTGAGTGGTTGCAGGTGAGTCATTTCCAGCTTGCAGTGACATATCTGACACTGGAATTTTGCTTCTCAGTCATATTCATCAGTTGCTTTTCCTGTCTGTGTTGGTCATTTCGGGTGCAGGGATGGGACTACTTGCCTCCACACACTGCAATCTGAGCACATCTGCTGTTGTCCAGTCAAACATAGTAAGCTTTTAAATAAGTATGTGCTCAAGCCTGAAGTTGTAGTCCAATCTTTATGGGTTCAAGCAACCCTGATTACAGGTGAGGTCTGTAGGTGGTAACACCTGCTTTCAGTGGGTGTTTGAGGTAGAGGACTGGACAACCAGACAACCAACCCTCGGCTTTTGAGGACGTTGTTGGTTGGCTAGTTGGTTGGGGATTTTTTACATCCCTGAAGAATGACAAAAATTTGCAAAGCAGAATTGGGCAGACAGTTTGCTGGCAAAACAGGAAAACAATAGGAGTGAGCAGATGTTAGGACTGAATTTTCAGCTACCCCAAAACAAGCAAGAATTAACTTGGATAACACTCTTTCTTTGTGGCCAGACAAGTATTTCACTCCAACTGAAGCATGTAAGGTTTAGTTTCTTTTTTGAGTGAAATTATTTCTGGCTGGCTTTTGTTGACCTAAATAGACCTTTTTTTTTTTTTTTTTTTTGGTAAAGAAACTATCCAAACACTTTTACATAGAACTCCTCATTGCAGAGCAGCAGAAGTTCATCTATCATTTCTCCTCACCAACTCAAGAGAAATAGAGGACCTCACCATGCTTGGGATAGAAATCGTCACAGCATCTCTGTGTGAGTCAGTCCTGATTTCAGCTGGGAAAGAGTTAATTTTCTTTCTAGTGATTGCTGTGAAAAGAATGTCAATAGTATCTATTGGCTTCAGTTGTTGTTAAGTGATGTTTACACTTTTCAAGGACTTTTTTCAGCTTCCCATAGTAGCATAGACAGCAAAATGGAATGGCCAATGAAATATTTCATGCCATAGATGACATACTCAGTATATAACTAGGGGTTAGCCACGGGGCAGGAATCCATCATCACTGCTCGGGATGGTGTCAGTTAACCATGTGGGGAGAGTGACCCATGTCATTATTATTATTTTTGATATTATTTTTCCTTTTTTGTTATTGTTTCTATTAAACTGAGTTTATCTCAGCCCACCAGTTGGTTTTTTTTCTTCTCCCTTCCCCCTCCTTTTTTCCTCCCCTTCTGCCCACCCTTCTGGTGGGGGAAAATGGGAGGGAGTTGTGAAGGGGGTGTGAGGGAGCGGCTGCATAGTTCTAGCTGCCGGCTGGGGTTAAACCACAACAGAGTCTGAACATGCAAAAACACAGATATTTGCAGGGCAGCCGAGAGGGCACCCCCACCTGTCCATTCACTTGCTTTTTCAGTCGTAAAATACTATGCTATTTGCACTGAGCTCAGATCAAAAATAGCCAAATTAAAGAGAGGCGCAAATAAATAGCGGCAGTTACACAAAGTGTGTCAATGAAAACAGGAAGGATTTAGATACCTATTTTAGGACTATTACATTGCTTTCAGTGGTTTAGATTTAGCAACTCTAATCCAGAGAGAATCTGGGACTGAAATGCAGAGGTAGGGATTTGTTTGCTTTTTTTTTTTTAAAGATCCTTGCAACCACTCCTTTCTCGCTAATATGCTTAATTAAGAACACTGTCTTCTCTGAGGTTTATTGATTTAGTAAACGTATGAGACTGCATCATCAGCTTGAGTAAAGGAAGCTCTGGCCCAATATGTTTTTCCTAAGAAAAACTAATATGAGAATGTAGGTACAGCAAATGCTAAATAGACAATGTTTTCTTCTTCACCTGATAATATACCATCCTATTTGGTTACTCTTGTAACAAATAAGGCAAAATCAAGAGACTTGCAGAAATGGCTCATTTTTCTGCAATAAAGCTGCTCACTAAGCTCCTGTTCATGCTATTATTAAAGACAGGAATCAATTCTGATTCATAAACAGGAGACAATTGTAGCACAAAAATCAGATATGTTTTTTCTGCTGCTGTTTTCAACAGTGTTATTTTTATAATCATTTAAGAAAACTCCTGTGGACTTAAGATAAAGAGTTAGCTGAAGTGCATTGGGTATCCAGAGGATACCCAAGACCAAGTGTATATCAGACCCCAGTTCTGCAGAAGGAATTAGGCTGACAGGGCTTTCTCATTCAAACAGCACAGAGTGAACAGCCAGCAGAAAAGTCCATAGATACCCATGGCCATACTTTGGTCGAGCACCCAGCTAAATAACCTACTGGAAGACCTGTCAGCTTGTACCCAGTACTGGCTCTGGGGTACATGGTTCAAAACCAGATAAACTCAACGGGTCAGTGAATAGGAGAAGTGCCTAAACCCTACATTGTCCAGCTCAGAAGTGGGGAAACTTTGTCCAGCTCAATTTACTCTCAAATACATGACCATTAGGGACTACAGTGACTCTAAATAGCGAAGAAAGAAGTGGGAACAGAGTAAATAGGATGCCTGAGATCACACAGTAATGCAGCCAGAGTGTCAGAAATGGAACCTCTTCTCCCTTTCTCCTGAAAACCAAAGCCCAACAAAGACTTCAGCAGTGGTTCTTTTTGCTTTGCACACCAACATGACACTATCAGTTGTGCTTGCCACACCATGCCAGCTAGCAGATGCACTTTAAAAGACAGGTAATTATAACCTTCCAAGATTATTAGATTAGATTAGCAAAAATTCAGCTGCAATACAAAGTAGGCACGAATTTAATTACCATGCTAATTTTCTCTTGGTATGAGAAATACTGACTATACTCCTGCAATTACTTGTTTTATACATCAAACCTTGCTAATACTACTGTTTATGTTACTAAAGCATTTAAAAAGATGAAAACTGCACTGCAGATGTGAAGTATTATGATCAAACAGTCTGTGAGTATACACGGTTTTGAGGTCTTAAAAATGCAAAAACAAACTTTAATCCTTTCCAGGGGAATAAAAACCCAGAGCTGCTAAGCACTAGGGAAAATACAAGTATATTTGTCCAAAGTATGTCCTCTGTTCTATTAAGAACTCCTGAAATTTTTAATAATTGGTGCAAAATAAAATCATTTTGTGAAGAATTTAGGGGTTTTCTCCTCCTCCGATTCATATTTTAGTATTGATTACAAAGGAGTATTTCTAAAAAAGGAAAAGAAGGAATTCACCTAGAAAACTCTCAAAATGGACCCAAGCCCCAGAAATTACTGACAGTTTTCCTCAGCCAGGAAAATGAAAAGGGGAATTTGTCACTGAGACCTCTGTGATTTGCATCATACATACTTCAAGAACAAAAATCCACCTTCAGTTTCAAGAGAACAAAGTAAAAAAAAAAAAAGCGAGAAAAGAGAGTGTCTGTGCTGGATTTTCTGCCTAATATTAGCTGCTGCCATTACCATACAGAAAGAAAAACTTCATGCTTGAATACTTTCCCAAGGGCCAACAGCAGCTAGTGGGTGCGTACAGCCAGGTGATGGCTCTCTGGCTGCCTGTTGACAGCCCCAACAGGCTTGTGTCCAGGGACACACCAGTGCCCAATTGTCAGAGGTTGGCACAGAGGGTCCAGAAGTGGCAATCTGCTGGGGGAGGGTTGGTGGTCAGCCCAAGGGGGTTGTGCTGGCTTGCTAGAGTGGTACAATGCAAATTTGCTTTCTCCGTTCTTGAAGTTGACTCGGCTCCATTGTGTGGAAAGGGGACAATATGATGGGAGATGACTGGAAAATACCATTGCTCTTTGACACCATCAAAGGAGACATCAGATCAGATTCACTATGAAACACAATCCCATTTGGGCATCAGAAATATTTACCATTCCTTTAAAAGAACATAGGGGGGTTTATGCTTTCTTTTCTTGTTCTTTTTTGAAGATTAATTCTAAAAACTCTTGTTCAGTTTACCTTTACCTTAGATAACAACAACTACCACTTTTTCCATTTGGGAATATCTGCTATAGCTGGTATTGATATTCAGCAGCAAAGAACTGCACAACATGAGCCTTCAGGAAACAATCTCTGCTCTCAAATGTTCATGGACAAGTCCTATTGAATCTGGGGCATAACTTCATCTTATAAATTGTTTTTATCAGAAGCATAATGTTTCTCTATAAACTGTGGTGGATTGCTAGAACAAATGTGCTATTTCTGAACAGTAAAGCTATTCCCCCCCAAGAAGTAGAATATGCTTCTATTTTTGGCAAGAAACTCGCTCCCTACCCTGGGATAGCTTGAGTGAGTAAAAGAACAAACCACTATGAACTGAATACTTAAAAAAGAAAGAAAGAAAACTCTCCTCCTGCTTGCGAACAGAAGATTGGTTCATTTGCGCATGCTGTGTAAAACTCGCCACAAAGTCCTTTGTGCCATCAGCATGAAAAGAATCCTTTGCCCAAGCGGGAGATTAGGGTGGCCAGCGGGAATCCCTGCACCCGAAATTCAGATCAGAATGGGTAAGTTCATGGGAAGTTGGGATTTTAAAGGGATTGTTCTGATGATGCCAAAAAAGCTGCAGCAATAACCGCCAACTCCACGGATCCATCCAAATTTGTGGTTTTGCTCTCAGTAAAGATACACTGAGGAGACCGGGTGCAAGGGACTGGTTTTGCTCACCTTTAAGGGTTCTATAAAAGAATGACCCACAAAGGTGACAGCAGGTACATCAGCCATCTCTCATTTGAGACCCCCAACTGCAGGCTCTCCCTCCCCTTTGTATTAGCAGACCCTGAGAGATCGGTGCTGGTGTTTAAAAGCCCTGCAAGGAGGTAGTGGCAGCAGCTGAACGCTATGGTCTCATGCAGCACAATCAATGCATCAATCTTCCTTACATTGGTGTCTTATCTTGGCTCCCAGAGTCGTAGGCAACTCCAGAAACTCTAAGGGCAGTGGGGAGCGGGTGGTGAGACGCGGTCCCGCAGCTGCCACTCCCCTCCTGCGCCAGCAATTGTGCCACCACCTCGGGAGCGCTCCCGGCCGCCCCGCACGGTCAAAAGGCCTTTGAATTAACCTTTTCACTAGAAAAGAGATTGTGGCCCTATAGAAAAGTATGAATTCAAAGCAAAGCCTTTCTGCCGGATTAGTCCATTAGAAGCAAAAAGGAGAAAGGTTTTTTTGTTGTTCTGCAAAATATAAGTGATTACGGGATTTAAAGAAAAAAAAATAATCATCCGTCTATAGTGGGGAATATCAAGGTTGGAACAATGCATGCTCTTATCCTCTGCTTAAGTCCTTGTACTGCCCTTATCTCCATCACATCTGACTGCCTGCCAGGAGCATGAGCTAAGAGATATAGTGAAACCACTGTCCTGTGTGGTCTGTTCCTCCGTCCTCTCTCAAGAGAAAAAGGTGTGAGATGCAGATCTGCTTTGCTATGGGAAGTTTTTAGGGAACAGCTAAGATTTTATATCAATCAGAGAAAGACAAGCCAACTAATTCCCTGTCAGAGTTTTTTCTCTTTTTTTTTTTTTTTTTTGGTAGCCTTTTCTTTTCTTCCCCTTTTTGAATTTCTCCCAGTCAGTTATTTGTCCCATTAATACAGAAAGCACCCCCACCAGCTAATCTCACCTTTGGGAGAAAAGTAAAAGACCGTGGACTGCAAAATACAACACTCTTCTCACCACCTTAGAAACAAAGGACTTTTTTGTATTTTCTTAATACAGTATCCATACACATGTGCTTAGGTATGCAGGATATTTTTTTAAATGAGAATTTATTTGGGAGGCATTTTCAGTTTGGTTTACAAATTAGAGTAATTTCAAGAGAGTGAGATTTTTTTTTTCCCCACACAGTTACAGAATAGCACTTACTTACTAAGAAATCTGCTCCCTATACAATATCTAAAAGCTGGTAAAAGCAAACAGTGAGCACTTCAGTTTTAATTCAGCATAGAACCTAAACTAAAGCTGGGGCTCTTACAGGCCCCATATAGGTAAAAGGCTTTTCAAATTTCACATCATGTAGTTCTTATGTCAAAACTATTTAGTGTGGACCTTATGATCAGACTTTCAAATAGATTCTGATCTTTGTTTAGAAACCATCTGGCCAAAGAAAAATAGCCAACTGTTTCATCTCTTTTTTATTTTTTTTTCTTTTTTCTCCCCATCCCCAAAATATGTTTTGAAATCAGCATTCCACTTTTCATCCCTTTATGTCAAATGTGATAAAGGACTTTTAAACATCCAGTACATGTTCGTTGCACATAACAAAGCTTGCGTAATCACATGCTTGTAGCAGTAAAATTCCATATTCGTTCCCTTTACAGATGGTGCAGTAATTATAATTTAGTTCTCTGAATATAACTCAGGGTGTGGAAAAGATATGCAAAGTTTGCACGCATGCTAGCCCACCCCTTTACAGAATTTCAAATGTAACCAGTTTTTTGATTGTATGGTCACATTAAAATTCCCCTTTTGCAACACTTTATGCAAAAAACAACACCTGGATTCAGAGTTTCCTAAAGGAGTCATCTGAAAATAGGTACTTTCTGCCAAAATGTCATGAAGATTTATGTGCTTACATTCACAGATTAAATTGAGGACAGGTGGGAGAACATTCAAGTATGAGAAGGAATGATAGTAAATTTATGTGTAAAAAAGAAAACAAAAAACAACTGGGGGGAGGGTAGTTATTATGATTTCTGGTAGTTTAGATAAAACAGACGTAGATTTTGTAAAAGGGAAGGTACCATGCCTGGAAAGCCATCCTTCAGCAGTGAAATAATTATCTATGGGATTGTATTTCCCTTAAAGAAAAATAGAGGCATTCTGGAATTCAAAACACACTGTCTCGAGTACATGTGCAGCACCGAATGGCACTCGGCTGCCGTGCGGTGTGTCGGAACAGATGTTGATGGGGAGGACTCGCAGTGTATCAGGACGGTACTGCTTGCTTCCCTTCCCTAGCTGGGATAACTCTCCCGCTCCATAGGACACCTCTTCCCACCACACAGGAGACAGCAATGGCTCCCATAGAGGAGGCCTGACCAGTCACCACCATTCCCTGGAGCCCCTCAGATATGGTGACCTCCAGGGTCTCTGCAGAAAACTTGTGATCAAGTGAGCACCGGTCACACAAGCCCCCATGCAGCACCTTACATCAGGGCAGGAACGGACTCAAACCAAGTCAGCTGAAGTCAAAACAACAAAGACACCAAGTTGTATGTGGAATTTTATTTTTTTTTAATAAATCTGATCATTATTTCACTTTTTGAACATCTAGGTAATCTTAAAGTACCGTCAGCTAATGACTGACCTGCTAGAAATGGATACTGGAGTCTGATGAATGTCCCCTTATCTGAATTTGGTGGTGTGTCCATTAAAAGTCCTCTTGTGTCCAGACCCTATGTAAGACACTTTCAAACTAAATTTTATACTGAAGAAAACTGTAAGATGGATAAATAGTCAGCCAAACTGGCTGTAGTTTTATCCTCTCTAAAACACCATCCCAACCATTATCAGCACCCGTAGCTAAGATACGTTGGAAGTCAAGCTGTTCAGTGGGCATTAAATTCCCTTTAGATTAAAATTAACATTATTCCAATTAATGAACCAAAAACTGGCTGTGTGTACATTATTGTTACTTTAAAACAGCAGTTACTTTAAAACATACTCAGATTTTAAATCACAAAAGTTGATTACGCTGAGGCAAATGAAGACTGAAGCATATCGATCAGCTTTTTATTTTTCCCCATTGAAAATAACTGTAAAGGCAGGCAGTCTAGTGTTTCACAGAAGTACTGTGTTTTATGTAAATAAACATATAGCTAGGAACAGTCATGAAGGGTAAAGGGCATCTGCAAAGAGAAAACTATGATTCCCAGACACTTTGTTAAGTTTATTTAGTAGAGGGACTAGAAAAAGTTTCAGATTGGGCTGTAAGGTGCTAATAGTCCAACCAGATAAATGTTAGCTTCCCAAGTCTGGATGCCAGAAGAAACTGTAACATGGTTAAGAGCTGACACAAAATTCTTCTATCCAAGAAAAACATGTTATTCTGCACAAAAATTCGGGTATAGAGTATTATATCTCAGTATAACATTGATGTATTATTCTTTTTCAATTCCCAGCCTTCAGGAAGGTACAGTGTTATTGTTCTATATTAATTCTTCCATGCATAAATTTATTTTTAAAATTTTTAAGTGGAAACCATTAAAATATTCTTCATAATATAAAATTTGTTTTTATTCACGGTTGCCTATAATTACTTCTTAGAAATTTAAAGCTGAAATAGGTTTCCTGTCTAAATTTATTTTTTCTGTATCACACTTGCACAAAGATTTATCAACATAGAGCACTGGCATGAATCCTTAGCCGCTGTAATTGCTCTTCTGTCCAGAACTGAATTAAATTATTTACACAGGGACAGTGACTGTGGGATTAAGCCTTAATTACAGCAACACTTGTGCAAGCAAAACAGGTTGAATTTAACAGGTTTGTCACTGATAATCATTAACAACAACCTGCTCAGGCAGTATTTCACAATTAATTTAACGACATGCATCAGGTGAAACACAGGGTCATTTTTGACTTTCAGTTACCCTGCACCTGAGTCTGATTTGTGACGACCATCAGGGTAACAATAGGCCATCTGGACCTATCATCTCTGAAAGCTGAAAGAAGGGTTATTTTTAAAACTATGTCTAGTCATTTCACCCTACCAGGTACAACTGAAGCTTCTAGGAATTCATTATTCTTCAGGTAACACAGTGCTTTCTGTCTAAGGCTCATGAGTTTAACACAACCTCTGGAACTATTTTGAGTTAGACCAATATGTTATAGCTATATTGTTTGCAAATTCTGAAAAGCGGCAGATTCAAAGCATTCTGTGTCCCCAGCAGGATGTTAAATTTTGTATCTATTTACATGGTGGGATCGAATTGTGCTCCCATTTTCACCTGTATAATCACACTGAAACCAGCGGAATAGAGAAGTGAAAAAGAAAGCATATGTAAAGTGAAGTCATTGTTCCTTTTTTCTCAAAGATAAGAAGTTTTCACATAGCAATGTCCTCTGGGAAACAATTCATTTTAGACTAAATTAGTCCCAGTTGTAGTGTTGATTTTTAGCAACTGTGTTACACCAGGGATACATTTAACCCCACTGTTCTTTGTTGTTCTCATTAATAAACCGCATTATGTCACTCAGTTTGCATGCAAAAGTATCATTACTGTTATTTAATTACTTTGTTTTTGTAAGAAAAGCTACCAGATTTGGTTACGTATAACTAGTAAATGTGGCCAAATCAAAGTTGTGCACTCCAACCCAAATATTTTTTACTTTGTTTTTGCACATATAATTGCATGTAATTTATAGTTGTGTACAGAATTTTTATGATAAAACCTCATCAATCACAAATTCATCAATGCAACAAAAATACATCCAAGCAAATGTGGCATAATGTTACAAACAGAAGATGTGTTTTCAGATGGAAAAGGTCCAGGATCCCCATCTTCATCTATCCCCTAATGTTACATAAATGACTAAGTCATCATATCAGTGGTTTTCACATGGAAATATAAACATCACTGAAATTCCATATGCTGTAACTGGCTATGACTCTAGAGTGCTTAAAATTGCCAAGAGTACCGTAAGAATGGTGTACACACTATGCACTGAAGGGTGAGACCAGCCAAGGCAGCGCTGGCAGCATGGTGCAGTTGACATGGGGCATTAATTGCCACCCAGGTGTCTGCTCCCGTGTGCGTTATCACCTTCCCCTGTGCCCTCAGCCGCAGGTTGCTTCAGATCTCTGGCCATTCAGTTCCCTCCAGCTCCTGAAGTGTTTGTTGTTATACATTTATCATTCTGGTTATTTAGGTCTGAAGGTCTAGCACGCATGCATATGGCTCCTGAGAGAATAGGGTCTTAAGCTTTTTTAAGGTCCTGAAGCCCTGTTCTAGCACTAATTAAAAATAACCTTTCATGTAGGGCACTGTGGACCAAACTTCACGCTCTTCTGCAACACTGAGGAGCCGCTGTAAACTGAGCTGCTCCTAATCTACAGCAGCATCCAGGTGAGAAAAATTTTGCCCTGGCTACACTTTTGCAGCTGTACCAAAGGCAGGCTATATTCTGAGCTAATTACAGTCTGTAAATCTGCAGCGTGTTCCCAGCTCAGGGTCTTTTTAACTTCAGAGTCTCAAGAAGACAATTCACAGACAAGCGGTGGTTGTGAAATCCAGTCAGGCAAGACGTGCCTCTGATTTTGAAGCAGAAATCCATTCTACATTGATGGCACTATTGGCTCAAATATCATATTTACATTCTCGTTTTTAATGGTTTGCAGTTAGGAATCAGACAAGCTGTTCTGTAGGTGGTCTAAATTATATCCTGTGTGCATGCTGCACGCTGAGAAGAGTTTGCTGATCCAGCAAACGGTAAAAGACTAAGCAATCACCCACTGTAAGTCCAAATCTTTACCCTGGCAAACCTCACACTGATTTTTCACATGAATTTTGCCTGAGTAATGATTGTAGAATTTGGCCCATTTTGACCACGCCAGCGATTAACAGTCCAGCATTGGGACCCCTGTCCCTCTTGTCCAGTTTAGGTATTTAAAGCTGATACATTATTGTAATAACCAAAAATCTTAGTATATTCTAGCCTTTTTAACTCAAATTTCTCTGTGATGAAGATATTTTCTCCGTTTAACAGAGAAGTAATGTGTTTTTAGCTTTATATGATTACCTATAAACGTAGATGCCTGTCTTGTGGGATTTTCCGGAGTATCTGAGTGCCTGTCTCTTACTAAAATTAATGAAAATTAAGTCTTAAATGTGTTTAATGACTGATACCATAGCGACTGATGAAAAAAATCACATTAGACGACTTTCACAAAGCAAGAGATTTAGTCTGCCACCCACATGCCACTCACTACTCAGGTCCCTGCACTTGACTTCTGCTAAGACCATCATCCTCGTTTCTTTTCAGCTCACTTCATTTTATGTACTTTAAAAAAACGGATCTCTAACACATGACCCAGTCTTTCACTTGTGTACATAGCTCAGCAGTGAAGATCTTAATCCTGACTGAGACTGGGAATTACCATACTGAAGTATTTAATTCAAATAAATGGTAAAAACCTAGAAATTGCAGTGACGCCAGTGGAAAGCTACCACTTTCCATTTTTGCTTTTAATTTTGTATTTAAAGTAGGAATGCTTGAAAAAGGGCTTTTTTATTTGGGAGGGTAGCTGGGTAAAATTTAAACAACTATTCTATGACAGGCCCCTAAATGGTATCAAAACGTAACACCTTTGTGCTATAAAAGGTACCAAAGCTGCTATAAAAGTCTCTGATGCTCTGTTCTTTGCCCAGGAGCTCAGCAGCTTGGGCTGCAGGCTGGTCCCTGGGTGGTGGGTGCACATCTAAGCCCTTTTACCTGAAGGTGCTGAGGGCAGAGCAGACTCCGGGGGCTTCTGTCCCTTCAGCATCGACACATTCCTGCCCGTATCTGTGGCAGCAAGTAAGCAGTGCTGGCACGGAGGATCTCATGTTGTGGATCCAAAATGAACACTGGGTGTATGGCAGGGGAGAAAGGGAATTAGCTCTGGGCTAGTCCCGTGGCCTGGGCACACAGTGGCAGCAGCAGCCCAGGAGGTATTCTGGAGCACACCTCCCAGGGATCCGTACTCTGCCAACACACTGGCTAGTGGGAACAATTGGGAGCTTTACCTCCTGATCCCAAGTAACATGAGACATCATGTAAGAATAAGATTAAAATTAATTTGAGGCAATTGCAGGAGAAACAGCCCCTCTTTATGTTACTTCGTCATAATCCTGAAATAACCCCTGGAAGAAGGCGAATTTCAGTTTCCTTCAACACCTGCTAATATGTTTGAGATATATTTGTAACCCTTAATCCTCCTTCCCGTATCTTGTTGGACTTTGGCTTTTGGGGGAGAGATTTTTGTAGCTATTTTTCTGATTGAAGCTTACTTTCTGATTGAAGCCATGGCTTACCAACGCTATGAAAGTCCCTACAGTGTCTCAGCTCTCCATCAGCCTTAGGCACAATTCAAATAACAGTTTAGCAGATAAGATACTTCTTGCTTCCTCTCTTTATCCCATTGCCTTCCTACAGAGCCAGTAAGAGCAGGGAATAAGAATACCTCTTCATTCTCAATAAAATGCCACAATGCTTGTGAATAACCACGAAAGGCCAAGAGGAAATGCTCCAGCAACTCCAAATCTACTGCCAGCCCTGAAGTCAGGGAGAGGAGGGAGCTGGTGGGTCCCCAAGTGTGAACACTGGCAAGGGGACCAGGCAGCAAACCCTGTGCTGCTCTCACCTGCAGAAGTGGTGCCACAGTTCATAGACAGCCCACGGAAATGCATAAAACTAGCATAAGATAGTTAATATTTTCATTCTTACAGGCAAAAATTAGTCTTCTTTTGCTGTTTCCATAAAGAAGACTACTGAAAGCTCACCAGTAGTATATTCACCTGGACAGTGTTTCCAACCAGGGTGCAACAATCTGTTATTTTCCTGCTCTTGGAGAAGGCAGGACATCTGCATCATGCCAGTCCTGGAATGCCAGGTACATGCTGCCCTGTGGGAGGTCAGAGCTTGCAGAGTGGAAGCTTTTACCCAGAGAAGGAAGACTTTCTTCTTCCAGAAGAAATGTCGTCGTCTTCATGCCTTGGCAGCAAACATTACAATTCTCCATGGTTGTGCTTTCCCCGCTTTCCCCTCCCCTGGAGGCTGCCCACATCCCAGCCCTGCCGAGGGGCTGCCAGTGCCTGCCCGCTCCCTCCCCACGCCCTGGGTTGAACTGTGAGCTGCTGAACCGACAAACGTGCTTTTTGGTGGGTGCACACAGTGATGTTTTGTCTGCTGCTCCTTCTAAGTCGAGTTCATTTGTCTTGGTGTTTCTCACAGATGGTTACAATAAGACTGCAAGTGGTTTCCCCACTTAAAAAAAAAAAAGAAAAAAAAAAAAGACCAACCAAAAGAACCAAAAAAAAGCATCTCCTTTTTGGTTTCTTTAGTGAAACTTAGATGTCTTAGTTAGGAAGTACACTCTGGATATTATGTTAAACTATTCAGTGAAGTCATTTTAGTATTGCTCACCTGGATTTTTAAGCAGTCAAATCTCTTTGGGATGGAAGTGTTCCCTCTGCAACCCAGGGAAGAAGAATCTTCTGCAGTGTCTGAGGTGGAAAAGGCAATATATAATAAATAATAACATGGTAATGTTTTCAACACGATCCTTGGTCATTGCATTAATCATTCTTATGCATAAAAAGTAGTAGGCTTTCTGATCTGTTTATATAACATTCTGCATATTTTCTTCACATCTATAGCTTTTTTTTCCATCTAGCTTGCTAGATCATGATGGGATAATTTCAGGAAGCCCACACCCAGATTCCCTCCTGCTTGCACTGACTCTCTGCTCTGAACAGCAGGACATCTATTCCACACTAATATAAGAAAAATAAGAACAAGTTTTCACTGCAAGAGGTTTGTCTCCTAACTCATTCAGACTTTCTGGGAGAAGGGATGAAAATGGCTTTTGAAACATAAAGGATTGCTATAGCTGACTCTTCACTAGGGTTTGTCATATCCCATTAGCAGTGATTTAGAAATATCTGTGTCATAATGTGTTGGCAATCACTCCTCTTCACTAGTATCATATGAATGCCTATTCATGTTAACATGCAACCGGTCACTCAAACAGCTACAAAGTCATATTGTGTAACAGGGAAAAATTGCTAATGCACATAGACTTCCATGTTACCAATACAAATAATGGAATAACATGCTTTATCCTGCAGAGACTGGTACCTATGTCAGTGTATGCTGGGCAAAAAAAAATCACCATCACAGGTGCTTTCACCATGTCTGCAGATTCTACATTTTAGGTATTCTTTTACTTCCATTAAAATCCCTTGCTATACATGTATTTCATGGCCATAGTGTTTGTTGTACTTCAGATGTAAAATATACCTCCTTTGCTTAACACCAAATTCTTTTCATTTGTATTCAATTAGGCCCATTTTATTATAGAAAACTCTATGTTCAGCCACTGTAAGGGATTACTATTACATATTCCTATAAATAATTGTTCACTTTAAGGATAAAGTGAGTAGGAATCTGCTTCCAAAGCATTTTCATCAATTTACTGTCAGCTTACTGCTGATACCTTTTAATTACATGGGCTTTTTTCCTGGAGATTTATCCTTAAATCTCTGGATAATCCCAGCAAAATCTTGATGTCAACTAATGGACCACTCCCCTTACAGTTCAATTATATCAAGCAAAGAAAAGGATCTAAATAGTTCCTTTCCTTTTTCCTCAATTTAATAATATAAAATTGTTAAATGGGAATAGAATTTAGGAAATGCCAGTCCACAAGAAAACTCCTAGTAAAAGAGACTGGGTTACACGCCTTCCTCTGAACAGAAAAAAAAAATCAGTTGTAAATCTGTGGCATGCAATTTCATCTTTCAGGAATTTTACTCAGACTCAGAAATGAACACGCATTATTCAGCTTTTGTCCGCAAATGGAAAATCAAAGCCAACTCTGCATACAAGGGTTCGGAATAGGAAACATAGAGACGCAAAAGAATAGTCTTGAATTTTCAATAAAATTTAGATGTTAGGTGGCTGAACTATACGAAATATAATTGCAGTTGCAAATATTCTAGGGTTGCCGGGTGAAATCTATTAAATAAATAAATAATTGGGTGTGAACACGCCGTTGATCTGGGCATTCGGCAAAGTGCCATCTCTTACAGACTTAAGGAGGTTTCGTCCACATTTTTCTGATTGAATGCTATTCTCCCAGTCAGTCAGAGCGCAGCACCAGTTGCCAGAAATCATTCATCAGCCCCTCGCAGAAAAGGCTGTCAGCTAAGGCTACAGGCCTAGCGCCAGGCTGTCAAGTTTTGGGCTTGCAGCCAGTCTGTCATGGTTTGAGGCTGGTAGCCAAGCAGTAACTTTGATGTTTAAGGGGTTAGCCAACTGGTATGTGAGGGTGGCCTATCAGCTCAGAAATAATATACCACGCTCAAAGGTCATGAGTTCTGAAACTAATCTGGCTGTTATAATATTTCTAATAAAAACCGAGGTAGACATTTTATATTGTAAAAAGTGTTCAAATTATTTCAGTATTTGTTTTGATTAAAATTTCCATTACACGTGCTTTTCATTATGCAACTCAATTAGTATATAAAAGATTTTCTGTTTAAAATGTTCAAATGAGCATAATTGTTCAATTTGGAAAGATTACAATGCTTTTATTTAATTAACACTGCAATAAATACTTCATTTTGTAATGAACACCATACTTTTGGGCCATTAACCATTCAATAAATTTACAGTATGGAAGGTTCTTTATGGGGAAGAAGATAAATAAAGCTATTTAAATGAATGTGCAACAGCTCTGATGCTAAGCAGCAAATTATAGTTTTTTGCTTCCCATCCTCTAGAGTTGTACCTCGATTACAAACATATGGGAATGTAATAAACACTATACATTTCAATTACTATTTTGAACATGAGTTACACAACACTCTTTCAAATTTGCTACGTAGAAATGCAGTCTGCATTCATGGCATCCTCCCAGAAAAAGATGACATAAATTTTCATCTGCCTTTTGCCTTCCCCTTCTCCCACCCCACCCACAGCTTCTTCGGTTCAGCAAACCCCGTGTTGGGGTTTCTTGATATGGATCCGATCATTTGTTTCTTCATGAGAATAAAGGAAACAAAAAAGTCCCAGCTATTGAATAGTTTATTATTTGCAATGGTGAAGGAAAATCCCCTGGTAGCAGTGTGGCACAATGCACTCATATACACACCAACAAATGAAATAACAGAGAACAGGGGTTCTAACACAATAACAGGAATATAGTGCGAATCCTGGCACTCCAGTTGGAGAAGGTGTGGATGCCCCGTTCCTGGAAGTGTTCAAGACCAAGCTGGATGCACTTTTGAGCAACCTGGTCTAGCGGGAGGTGTCCCTGCCCATGGCAGGGGTCTAGAACTAGATGAACTTTAAGGGCCCTTCCAAACCAAACCATTCTATGATTCCATGATTCTACGATCATGTATTAACAACCCTCCATGCTGAGGCCTACAAAAATTGTCTAAACCCATAAATCAGAAAGATGCTTGTGACGTAAAAGTGGCTCATTCGCATAGTGGCAGCAGTGTGCAGAGTGAGATAGAAAGCAAGAGCCTGGAGTCCCCACAAGCAGGATCTGAGCCCACAGTGCCTGCGGTGACTGACCGTAAGGTGTTAAATATTTCCAAATCCCAACAACATCAGCAGCGCTGGGAGCTCGAGGCACTTGCTGAAGCTGTTCAGCATCCTCTTTCATCCCTGGCTGCCTGGGAAACACTGCCAGGGCCACAGTGGCATCCACCTGCTGGATAGCTGAATAGAAAATTGGTTCATTTCTGTCCATATTTTGTGTCGTATCATGGTTGTGTGCAAGGAGGTAAAACGGGAGGGCAAAGCTATTTCAGATTTACAAGGCGGCTCAGCCAAAAAAGCTCATAAAACTGTAGTTTGCCAAAAATGGCAAAATAACCAGCAACAAAATCTAATTTGTGAACTTCACTGGAAAAAAGGCCTCTGTAAAAACTATGATATCATCCAGGAATATGGATTCTAAAGATTTTATTGTTTTATTAACCAAACCTCCCTTCATCTAATCCAGACGTTACACTCCAGAACCTTTAAAGCAAAAAAACCCACCCAAAAAAATTGAACCACCAAAAAACCAAACCAAACCAAACCAAACCAAACCAAACCCCCCCC
>JAOXJM010000003.1:1292829-1309571 GCA_026413425.1 Tringa solitaria
CAACCCCCCCCCCCCCCCCCAAAAAAAAAAAAAGAAAGAAAAAGCTTTGGAAATGTATTAGGCTTTCCTTTTCACACTTTTAAAAAAGGCTGGACAGCATTTTCCTACAGTGTCCACTGGAGTCCTTTCAGATGTTGTGCTGTGCTTACAGTATCAATTATTATGATTAAAATAAGCTGCATAACCATGTATTTAGGCATTCCTTATGAACTGTGACCACTGTACAAACTACTTGAAAAACATTACTGCATGCTGTATTTCTCATCTGTTATTTGAAGAATTTTTTTCCTGATCTGAAAATATTATATAAACAGCACAGACATAAAATAAAATAAAATGTAAATTTAGAGAAAGTTTAAAACTAGAGGTGAAAAGAAAAAGTACTACTGAAACTTGACTTAATAAAAAGTTTTTCTTAAGAACACTTAAAATTCCTAGGTATACCATAAAACAAGTAAACATTTAAAACAGATTTTTCTCAGGAAATCCAGCCACCTGTTTTTGTATATTTTCTGGAAAGGCAAAAAAGATAGACTCCTGTTGTGCAAAAATAAATTGTGCCGTTTGTGGCAACTTTATTAAAGATGAGTAATTTTTAAAGCTAGCAGTGAAACATAAATGTTTAACACAAGAGCCTTTTTCTTATGGAAGCTTTGAATAAGGACGTGACTGTTTTAAACTGTAGATTTACAGGGCGAGAAGGACCAAAATATTTTAATATATTAACTGTATAGTCCGGTCAATGAAAGTGTTAAAATCAGATTAAAATCTCAATAAGCCCCATCCTGTCCTATGCAAGCTTCTTAGACCCTGGCACTTGCAAACCTGATGAACTAGGATATGGGCCTCCATGTATTTCAGTGAGGCCAGTCTCACTCTAATAGGTGTAATAATACACTTAATATCTGTAGGAGAAGAAAGGATATATCCCTTCAAGTCTATTTTGAGGCCTAATTCAAGGGCTTGATTAATAATCTAAACACTTAATCACGCACTGCATTTCGTGGTACTTAAAACTTAAACTATGAAGTAGTTTAGTCTAAATCCAAATGTTTCTCTGATAGTAATCTCTATCTGATTGCTAGTGTTCTTTCTAATTTCAGACTATGAGAACTGCTCTTTTCTTGCCTAACTGCATGATTTAGGGTCAACCAGATTGAGAAACGATAAAAGATTCCTTCATAATTAACTGATGTTATCAAACTCCAAGCATAAAAGTCAAATATTCTGAAAAATCAGGTCCTCCAGTCTAGTTCTGCAGTGTTGTCTCTGAACTCTCCACCTAGGGAGGGAGACATCTCTGTTTTGGAGCTCAGGTACTAAGGCAATATGATATTCCTACCTTTCGTTTATACGGCAAATGAGGAAAAAAAAATAACAACACTAAAATAGCCATCATAGTCTAAAGGATGAGTTATTAATTTCCTGCTTTTGACTGTTCTGGCAAAATGATTTCTGTTTATGCAAAAGAGGTTAACTTTGTTTTGAAACATTTTTTTCTTTATCATTCTTATCCCAATCCTGCCAAACTCTTCATCTTTCTCTTTTTATGGCAATATAAACATTGAAAATAATAATGATACTCTCGCCAGTGCTGTCTTCCCATATACCTGAACCTTAGTCTATATACCTACGGAATCTTAAGTAATAATTGAATTTTTTTCAGCTCATTCAGTACACGATTATGAACAAAATATACTATTTTATGAAATGCATGTTGTAGGACCCTGGAACTGTCCTGAAGGGTAAGCACAGAATATGTTATTCTGTTATAAAGTTATAAAGAATGTTATTTTTGAGACCAACCTGTATCATAATGGCAGTAGAAAGGGCTGGAGTTTTATGGAAATTTTTTTTTAACTTTGCAGAAGTTTGAAACTCTGCCATTAAGACACTTCTGAGTTACATGACTAACAGACAGCCTTGTCTGGTGCCTAAAATGAATGTCTTGTCCTTTATTATATGGATAAGAAGTTGAAGTATCGCACATCTCATACACACAACACTCGGCACTCAGTGTGAGCTCTTCTGAGATCCTTACCTCTAAACCAGTTTTTCTTCAAAGTCATAAACATCTGGAAATTGTGCACTATTCTTGCTATAGAAATCAAACACTTGAGTCCTTACTTGATCTCCCAGGGAACATTTCCATTGCTTTTTTCTGTTGTGTAGGTGCCACAGGATTTGGCTTTCTATTTGACAGCTTCTTTTCTTAGGTAACTGAGAGTCAGTCAGACAAGGATAAATTAGGTCTTTTTTGCCAGCTGCATTATTTAACTGACTAAATAATAAAATGTTCAAGTCACAGTAGGAGGTTTTGTATTAAGATAAAGTTGTTACAAGAGAAAAGTTTTGCCCTTACCAGGCACAAAGCGTCCAGTGCCATCCATGCTTTACCTGTCCTGGAAAGCTGTGGGCCATTATGAAATCAAAACTCTAAAACATGCTCCTGGGTGTGCTTGAGACATATGCCTAAAATAATGTCTTGCCTGGCTAAAGAAAGAAAAGTAAATAAACAAGGTAGGTATACAGTGATTTCTTCGTCAAGAAGCCCTGGCAGCTTCTGACAGTATCAGGCTTTGGGACTTCCTAAGTTGTTTTCCAAGATGTAACACTCAATCCTGTCACATAATGGAGACATTAATAGTTTTTCCAAAAGAGATAGATATTGCTTCATCTGAATGCAGCAAGAGTTGAGCTTGGCTTGTTTTTAAGAATGGAAATTTCCATAGTGAGTTCTTAAAAATAGACATGGCTCAGCTTTAAAAGGAAGAGTTTTAAAGGATTATTAGAAAGTTTTTATTCTCTCATCCTGATTTTCCCATATTCTCCGTTACTATCATCAGGCGACCTCAGCAGCTTCATAAGGAACTGAGTTTAGGATATTTTTTTTTAATTTATAAAAAGAAATCAGTGGTATATGTTACATTGCTGTTTTCTATCTGAGTTTTCTTCCCCCCCTCCTCCCAAAAAAAAAAAAAAAAAGTGAACTCCCTCCCCCTCCTGTTTTTATTTTTAGTTTCTTTTAATGCTTCCTTTGGGAAAAGAAAAATTCTGACCAGATCTATTTTTCAGAATGCTCAAATATAAAATTTTCTTGGCAGCTTTGTGCCTGCAGGAATATGGCCCCTTGCACGGAGCAGGAGTTGCTGGAGGAGCTGGCCCATTAGAGCATCTCATAAATAGGAGAGACCAGCAGCAGGTGAGTAAACATGCTATGTTTCAGATCTCAGTTTATCTTTGTGCCCTAAAAGCCCAAACCTGTTTTATGTAAATGTCTTAATTGTAACGCTGTAAGTAAGGTGCACCAGAGACTGAAATGGAAGTTATGAAAATACATATTTTTTGTTAACAGGTTACCCCACATCATTAAACTTTCAGAAGCGATGTCTGTATTTCTTAAACTTTTATTTTTATACAGCCCCTTACAAAACTTTTAAGCCTAAAAACTCATTCAGAGGATATTTGTAGTTATGATGAAGGATAACAAGTTTTATGTGGGCACCTGAATATTTGGGAAAAAAAAGCAGCAAGTGAGACTGACTTTATACTGGTGAAGCATCAAATATGTATTTACTTTCATGAGTTCAGGATGCCAAGCTAATTTATGAGCAGATGAATGAAATAGAGACATAAGTGAGTTCAAGTAAGTGGTCATCCCAGATAAGTAAAAAAATCCCAATACTACTACCCTCGCATTTAAACCACTGGAGATGTTGCCTGTCATGTTGGACCATGTATATTATCTGTGCAATATGGAACAAGGGGAACTTAATGCTCTTCAAGGGGTCTGAAATGCACATTTAGTGGTATTAGTAAGCAATTCTGCTGCAGGAATCTTCGTGGCTGGCTGTCTTGTTCTGGTCTGGGAATTGTCAATCTCTCTACAGCACGTGAGAATAACATGTTGGGATGCCACAAGTATGTGGGTAACATTTATGTAACCTTCAGCCTTTGTGGGAAAATAAAAGCCTTTGTTACTTGGATTTGACTCTATACCAGATGGTATGAATAAATGTTTGCAATGCCAGTGTTGTTCAGCTTGGCTGATCGATTCTGTCATACTCCCAAGGAGGTAGAGAGGGCTTAAATAACTGATTCAGGATGTAGGAAATATTTTCCTTTTCCTGTTGCAGTAGTATTATGTAGAAGTGATGCTATTCTGACTGCCAGCTTCTCACTCGGTGGGATGCATAAATTATGTAAATATTGATCAGCTTTTTAGCAAAGTTCACACAGCTCATTGCTAACCCTTTCACATATTTTAATTAATTCCCAGAGATGCTTAAAACATAATGGTCACTATCTTTTCTTGGTTTTTTTTTTTTTCAGTATTATTATTGCCTGGACTAACCAGGCTGATGCAAAACCTATGTTCAGTTCTTGATCAAATTCTCTCTCATTTCCAGCCTGGCCAACAAACGCATTCTTATGGCAGAACAATTTGGCAAACTTTTATTTGGCCACTATGAGCCTGATGACAGCAATCACCTTATTTCTTATGTGTGGAATACAGTGCCTAGTACACTGGCCTGAAGCTGACTCAGGGCTTCTAGGTGCACGCTATGAATAAAAACGACAAAGACTCATTTATGGAGTTGGCATAACATGTCCTTCTTTAAATTTTTCCCCTTTCTTTTCAGGATCCGAGGTGGTGGCTCTTGCAAACACAGGTACCAGACCTTTTTTTTTTTTTTGGAAGGGTTCGATCAGTTACGTTCCACATCCCCAAAAGGCGTGAGCTCTTAAAGTTCAATCCTATGCCAAGCTTCATGTGGATCCAGCTAATTTTTGTATGTAGCACAGAAGTTGAAAGTAGCACATGCTTTTGGTAATTATGAAAAATCAGTGAGTTTTTTGGTTGCAATATTGTAGCTGAAACACCTACACTGTGGTATCAAGTGGGAAAAGTAAGTTTCTGCAAGTTTCAGATGTAAAACCATTTTCATTTTGGCAATGTGACGTAAACAGCTATATGCTGGTTTTGTTCTTCAAACTCATGATCTATTTTAACCCATCTCCTCCATCTCTGCTGCATTTTGTCATTTAGAAAGCTGTGAAACCTCCAAGGGTTTTTCAGCCCTTTTATATCCTTACCATAGTACATATCAGACCTACTCCTGCAGAGAATTCCTCACTGCTCTTATCAGACCACAACAAAGTCTCAGGATAATCCTTCTTCATGTCTTAAAATGGGAGAGATACATAAGTATTTAAATATTGGTGTCTACAAAACTATTATTAGAAGAAAAAGAAAAGCCTCTGGGACAAATTCACATATGAATAATTTCATTGATACCAATAGAGCAAAGTTGTATTTACAAAATTGTAACATAGAAAGAAATTCCCCTATCTCTATCCTACCTGAATTTATAACAGATGCATAAGTACTCTTTGAGACGTATACATTATGAACACAGAACTGTCATCACGGCACTCAAGACTACATTTTAACCTGTACATGTGGTGTACACCTGTGCTTTTTCTGACAATGCACTTGATTTGCGGTGTGGGAAACTCCCAGATTCAAAGCTAATCTAGTGTCTTTGTTTTCTCTTATGAGATATTTTTAAGCTTTCCTCTGTAATTCTTACGCAGCTTCTGGGGTAGCTGCATCTTTAGTTCCACCTCCTTTAAGAATATGGAACTTATTTTCACTAATACAGAGTTAACTACTAAGAAAAGAAGGACCCATTGCAGAGCACAAAGGATTATGATGTGTCACAGCAATGTTGTTGTTCAAACGCCCTACTGTATATATTTTCTCTCAAAGTCAATAATGTTCAAGAAGAAATCAATTTCGTCAAATTAAAAAAAAAAAGACAGAAAGTCAAACCCCACACCAAAAGGTAGAGTTTCTTCACTGTTTCACTTCAAAAACCATAATCACTCTCTCTGCTATATTCACCCTGCAAACAACCCTTGCACTTTCATGTGGTGAGTACTGTGGAGATATTATACAACTACATTTCTTTCCACGTTACTCATTCCAAAAAAGGATCACCAACCTCTTCTCTTTCTCATTCCCCCAGGCCAGGCTGCTCAGGGACCCAAACGGGACCATCCACCTCCCTTCCCTCGCCCTCCCTTGCTGTACTCATGGCAGCTGCTGCATCCTGAACTCGACAGTAACAGAAGTTGGCTATCTGGACTTTTACAGGCAAAATGGCTATATCCTATATATGGTGTATACTAGCCTCTTTGTAATTTAATGCTGGCATCTTTGACAAGGTAGCTGCATTCTGTCTCACAGCATGTTGTATATTTTAAATGCTGTTGTACAACTGCTAGCCAGACCGCACAGTATAAAGTAACGGTTGAACAAAAAAGAGATTCAGTACTAACAGGCAAACCACAAAAGTTTTGGCTGAGCATCCAAAACTGCTAATGCTTATCGGGAGCTCCTGAGAGCCCCCCTCCTTCCTGCAGCCCAGAAACCTCCACCGCCAAGTGTCCTGATCCTCATTAACTTCACATCACTGTCATTTGCTAGTTTTTTGCAGCAGCAGCCTCCGCAAGCTGCTTGGCACTTCCCAAACACAGTAAGATACATACTTTGCTATTGTTTTCTCCTCCTGGTTTGGGTTTTTGGGGGTTTTGTTTTGTTTTGGGTTTATTGGGTCTTTTTTAGGGGATGGCAGGAGACATGAGCTGTGTGGGAGAAATTACAGAATTAGTGCAAACCCTGCTCTGTTTCTGCACAGCAATGTGGTGCCCTCTGCTGAGAGCTGGAATCTGGCCTCCCCAGCCCCTTAGGGGTCCTTTATTATTTGTCACACCATCAGGCCTCCAGTCCTGCCAGCTTAGTCTGAAGCATGGAAGAAGTTCCATTAAGTTCAAAAAGAGGTTTGTTTTAAAAGTTATGCACAAGAGCTTACATCTTAGCATGATGATGAGAGTGCATCAAAGTGTAGTGAAGGAAAGTTTAAATAGAGCTCTTTACATAAATGCCCACACCAAGCATTTACCTGCCAAACAGCAACTTCTCAAGCTTTTCCTTCCTCTCCCAATTCCTTCTCAGTCTGCGGGAGCGGGACCACAGCTGCCATCCACAGCACAGCTGTCAAATGCAGTGCTAAGACTCTATACATATTCCTTGACAGAAATACCATCACTGATCCCTTCTTTTGCCAACAAGCACTACTGCAAGATCATTTGGGGGTTTATGCAGTTTCTTAGAAATGGCCCAGGACCACAGATGCGCTTCAGGATTCACCACGTAATCACATCTGAATCTGAAAACTGCAATTAGCTTTCCAAAAGGACAGAAATTAGAGGAAGACGACATAGACTCTATCACAGGATCAACATTTTCTTCACTAATTCTCTTTTTCTTTCCTTTCTCTTTGTCCTTATCTGGTTTTTCTTTTTCTACTACTGTTATTTTGCCCATTTGCCTTCCTGTGACAGACTGACCTGCTTCCTGCCCCTTTCTCTCCTCTCTGTGCTTCTCCTGTGGTTTGTAATGCTTTACTCCTTCAGTACAATTTATATCTGCAATCACAAGACCCAGTGTCTGAATGGACAATCCAGTGTGATGGTGTATGTGTGACCTAACACCAGCAAAACGATTAGCAAAAGTAATTTTTCTACATATCTCTAAGAATCACAGTTTTACAGGAAAGTAACTACTCCAAGTCTTAACAAATCTGTGACCTGCCAGTGCCCTGGGGAATATCTGTTAGGTGTCACCAACACTGAGATAAAAGCACTTGCTAACATGATTTCACTCCCTTACAGTGTAACAAAATGATGTTATCCCTTGGATCTGATTCACAGTGCCAAAAAGGGTGAGTATGTATTGAGATTTTTGGTTTGTTGGTTTTTAACAATAGCAAACATGGCTTCTGGCATCCTTGTGGGTGGTATATTAAATTTGACTTTTTTCCCCCTAAAGGGCTTCGGCTATGAATTTCATTTCTCCCCGCCCTGCTTGAACCATAATATTGTACTAATATTAGTTACACTTTGGGGTTGCTACAAATCAGATATGCTGATTTTAGGATTCTCTTCTTGTTTTGTGCCGAGTTAGAAAATAATTAATTAGCATATGATGTAGCATCAGAAAAATCCTGATTCCCAGCATTTTTATAACATGTTCTTATAGACATAGTCTTGCTATAGATAATAAAATGGTATAGGTTCAACAATAGCATAGTAGTTGTGGTATTCCTTAGCAGTGCAAATTATGTATAAAACAGCAAATTATCAGAGGTATCATTAGAAAATTCTCATGATCCCCCAGACATGTCTCCATGGGAAACAAAGTGACTCAAGTACCTGTAATTAACAAAGTAGTGCTTGTTGGCAGTTGAAAACCTAAATAATCCTTTATATTAGGAATGAAGTTTGATCCAAATAATAATTCTCGGAAGAAAAAAAGCTCACCATCAAGTACAACCTTCTTTGCTGTTTCATTTCTCACTTTGATAGAGACAGGGTTTTCTTTCCCCAGCTGGCAAAGACAATAATGCACAACTCACAAAGTAGATCTGTCCTTTTTAACAACATAATACAATTATACAAATGATCTAATGTGCTGCATTATTAAAAAAGAAAAATTTCTGAGCAGGTGTGTTAAGAAAAATTAAGGAAGAAAGCCACACACACACCTGAAAACATGCTATTGAAAGTTGGATATTGCTCATGTGAAGCTGTGATCTTGCATTAACTGCTTTCATTGGAAACCATAGTTTGGCCTGGGATCACACACTGACTGCTTACATATTTCATAATTACATATTATTGCATAGATACTTCATATCAGCTCCACTACTTTCTGGACATACTTCCCTCATCTGAGCCACTCTGTCGTCCAACCATACAGTGGTGAGGAACAAAGCCTGTATGCTGTGTTTCACTGAAATTCTGTTTTACTTAAGCTAAAAATATGTGTTCAAAATCACTAGCAAAGTTTCATGAGCAAGAAATTAGACCCTGTGCTTTCTAACTCATCTCTCAGAACCATCAGAAATAGTGACTTCCCACGAAGAAGTCCCTTCCAAGCACTTTGGCTCGCTGGCTGGGCAGTGTAAGAGGAGTTTATGTATACACTGGATTATATACAATCTTTGGCTGGCTAAGTCTTTTGCTTTTAAGTTTGTTAATCCTGGTATCTTTGGGTTCTGACTCACAAGTCAGATAGTTATCTTAGGATGTCTGTAGTGATTCCTGCTCTTTGGTGCCTGGACCACCCGCCTCTTGGAGATCTCCCCCCAACCGCATCTTCCTCCCATTGCAGTGTGACTCATCAGCTGGTGGACCAGCTGTCACAGTCTCGCATCTTTAAGTACGGAGGGAATGGCAAAAACCCACAACACCTCCAGCACAGTGCTCGTCTGCAGTATGGGAGGTGCAGACTTGTGCTGTCTGACACTTTAAAGGAAGTTAAACTCAGTTATCTGAGTTCTGGGCAAATGGTAAAAGGCCCTCTCTCATCTCCTTACTTCCCTTCCCAGGAGTTTCATCAGCACCAGTTTGCCCAGCTCTGTGTGAGGCCCTTTTCCATGAGACTGGGCCATGCACCCCTGTGTTCTTGGAGGCTGTTTTGAACAGCCACATGCATAGTGCACACGCTGTCAAGACCTGTGAGGTCTGGCCACATTCAGAAGCAGATAGTTAGCTGTTCAGGGGTTCTTACAGTTAGAAATGCACACATGTAGGAACTCGATCAAACTCAGGTACAAGCTGCCGGGGAATTTTTCAGAATCTACAATGTAAAGTGCCTTCAGAGAGCTTTACACACCAATTAGTGCCTGCTTTAGTGCTAACGAGGAAGGAAGAAACAAGTATGAAAAGTTTGCTGAAACATGGATGTGTGGCACAGAATTAAAAAGACTCTGGTAAATGATATAAGGGCTGATAGGAGCATAATTTCCTTTTTTGACAGATGCAGCTTTTTTTATTATGTTGGGTTCCATTTTTATGATGATGAACATTAGAAAATCTAAGTTTGTGTCTTGTAGTTGAGAGTGGACAACCCACTGCTTGTGAAGAAATGGGGAAATACCACAAATTTGTATGAAAAGTTAGAAACTGTCTCTGAGGCCAATTCACACAGCCTGTATCAAGCTATTCATTTTTCTGTGAGGAAAAAAAAAAAAAATTTTGGGGAGCACTGACCTCCTTGAAAAGCTCCTCTAAAAGCTGCCAGTGCTGATTTTGATCCCACAGAATAATAGAAAGTTTTATGTTGTTTACACAAGTCTTCACATTATTTTTGTTTGGTAATGGAATGAGTATTAATAAAAAGTCTTCCACATTCCCACTTGGAACAACTCATCCCTAGTACTGACATTCAACTTGGGAAAGTCTATTACTACTTTGCTTAGTACCTAGAGCTTTTTTATTCTGACTTTTTGACTGCAAACTTTGTTTCAGCTTTTCATGTCATGGTTCTCTGTCACCTGTCGAAGCAATATTATTTAACAACATTTTTTTATCCTCAGACAGTTCTTCACAGAATTTTTCCATCTGGCCATCATGGCCTGTTTTTCTGCATGCCATCTGTTTTTGATTTAACAATTCTAGCTTGTGGTTTAGAAACTCTCGTCTGTGACCTCTGTATCTTGAATATCCTCTATGAGTCACCTTCATCCTCACTGTCTTCTAATTCCTCTCATTTCTTCTGATCTCCTCTTCTTATACCTGACCAAATAGATTTGTTTATTTTGCCCTAGCATAGCCTCTGATCTTATGCTTATTTAATCCTTAATCCTCTCAGCATCTCAGCTGAAATACATTTTTATTTTTAGGTTTTCTGTTCTTTCTAAATGAATCCTTAACCACAGTAGTGTCTCAAGCAAACAATATTTAGATCTTCCTCCTTCTTTAACACTAATAGCACTCAAAATTTGTTATTGATGCAGTGCTCAAGCAGTAGGTAGAAGACAGAGCTCAGTTAAACCAAGGCTCCTGTAATATTTTCGTTGCTTACATAAATGCAGCTAGACACACGAGCTGCATTCTACTCTGAGGCAGAAATTTCACCAAAACTGATTTTGCAGCTGACAAAAGGAGATACAAGGCTATTTTTGGCTTGACCTTCTGTCCATCAATAACACTATGTCCAGGTTTTTCAGTACAGAACTCTGCAGACCACTGACCACCTTTGATAGGCTTTCCTGTTCCAAAATGGATGAGTGATCCCTAATATTTCTTCATTACCCCTGTGAGGAGTATTAAATTAATAAGAATTTTATGTACGCCTGCTGGAGTGCAAGAAAGATTGACTGAATCAACTTATGCATTGATTCACTGATTTATCCTACTTCTTCCACAAGACTAGTGATCAGGACAAAACTTGAATCATCAATATAGTGACTGGAGCTACAGAAAATATGCAGTGGACTGCATTCAATAATTTTGCACTTTATTTGCTTTTTACTAATGCATTTTCTCTGGAAAGATGACCTTGTCTGTTTGCCTAGTTGTCTTACCTAGAGACTGTCTGAGGTAGCTGTCTGTCACCCTGTGTGGTGGGAGCATCACCTAACACAGCAAACATCTGTGTCATCTTTTTGTTTTCCAGTTTTACACATCTTCAGTCTGTCACGCATTCATGGACACACAGCAGACATTGGGCATATTGATTGCTGCTGTGCTGTTGTCTGGAGATCTTCTCACAATGTGACCTGGCTGGCTAAGCATGCCCTCAGCCACACTCTGGCACTTTGCTCTCTCCTACAAAGAGCTGCTCTTAGCACCTTCTGCATTAGCCAAGGCAACTCTCCCCAAACAGCACTCTGTGTAGCTCCCACCACCGTCTGCTCCTGCCATTGGAAAGCATTTCTTCTAAAAGACTGGGCTGTAATGGCTGAAACATGGCTGTGCAGTAGGCACGGGGAAGAACTAGATTTGTGTTTTAGCTACACACCTTCTTCAGTTTGTGATAAACCCATTTCTATACCAAGAACATGTCTTGAATAAAAATGACAAACCAGAGTCTTCCAAACATAGTAGTTTGGATGTTCTTCATTGCTCTACAGCTCTTTTAGCAATACTAGAGAAAATACCTGAGTGTCTGCAATTAAAATATTTCTTTTTCAATATTATGTACAATATACATAACCTTTGCTGAAACTACTACTGAATACACTCTTGGCACTGTGAGCCCATCCAATTTATCTGTGCTTGTCTCAGAAGTGCTTTTCAGGGAACACTTATGTAATCCAGCCTTGGACAAATAGCAGGTAAAAAGTCATTAAACTGACAAGTCTTTGACTACGCTGACATTTGTGACTTCTCAGGTTCGGAATGTTTCTTACCAAAACCCCCTTATTGGTGAGCCTTTGGTGACAACAGTATCTCATCTATGACAGATCCTGGTCAAGGAGAAAAGGCACACTTTAAAATTTGTATTCCTTTATATATATGCTGGAAATATTATTCTATACCAAGAGAGGAAAATACAACTGAAATAGTATTTAATGCAGATAGTTCTTGAATATTTAAGAACATAAGCTGAGAGTAAATTTGTTTGTTAGAGATACATCAATTTTTTTAGCATTCCTTTCCAGTTTGGGTTTTTTTTTGTTCTTGTTCTTGTTTTCTAAGGTCTCCATACAAGTGTGTTGCACATGGCAGAACATGTAAAGAAAACAATTACTGAGCTCAGAAAATAGGAATTCTATGTAAGCTCTGACAATTTTAATCAAAATAGTTTATCAAAACAATAGCTCTACAAGGCTGGTAAAGGCATCTATGAAGTAGCCACAGTGTCGCTTAGTAATTTCTGTCTTTATGATGGACATTCAAGAAGTTTACTCAGTTTACAAACACTTTCCACACTTAGATACATGTTATTAGTGATTAGGAAGGGTTATGTGTTTCAAGCGAAGAGAGATCTCTTTTTTTGCCTTGAATTAAAGTTGATTTCTGGAAGGTGTCACCACTGTTTTTGCTAATGTAGTGGTGAAAAACCATGCTCATACACAGATCAGCAAATGTAAACAAACACGTCACCATACCTGGGCCCCATGAGGACTGTATTTGCCATGACGTTGAACTACACAGACCCAGACCTCAGCTAAAACTTGGCAGAGGAACAATATATAAAAATGTGTGGATAATTTTATTATTCCATCATCTGTGGTAACAATGATGTAAAATCAATAACAAAGCACATCTCTGTGTGAAACTGTCACTGGGCCGTCTCTTGACTGTTGTGGTTTTGGAGTCAGGCAACATAAATCCCGTGCTTCTACACAGACCTAACATCTTTAGAAAGAAAAGAACAAAACTTCTCCTGAAAGGCTCCCATTTCATACTTAGTTGGCACTCGAGCTCTTTGTGAGAATACATTACTGAAACAGGTGTGTACAATTTAACACTTCTTGGATCTATCATATAATAAGAAATATATATGAGAAATATAAGTCCTGCTGGTGTCTTCTAGCTTAGCTTTACAGCAAGCTGCGGGCAAATTTTAAGTCCTCTGCTTTGACTTAGACTTTCCCCGTCCCCAGGTAAGAACAATGATGCACAGATGCTTGTCTTTGAACCTTTGGGAATTGACTGGAAATAAATATAGAAAGGAGAACTTCAACTTCTGTGTAGCTTTTCTAGAAGAGCTGCTGAAAAACTTGTAATGGTTTCTCTTTTCTGACAGCTGCTTCATAATTTTAAAAATATTATCTCTGTTCTCATCTCCTTATTAGGTAATTTTAATCATTTTGCAGACATGGCAAATTCACCCTACTATTAAGAACAAAAAGAAACAAACAAACAAAAAAACCAAAAACCCCACATGCATAGCATTTGCAGTTCAAATGCACCATGTTTCAGAACATAAAAGCAAATATTTTCCAGAGAAAAATAATTTGTTATCCAAACAAATACAATTAGAAGCAATCTGGTGACATAACACTCACAGTCCCAATTAGTGCATAAAAGACTAAGAGAAAATACAAAACTAAACAGTACCTAGAATCTTTCCTGAGTGTTTTTGTCCGGTTTATTCTAAGCCGTCCATTACTCAAATTTTAGAAGTGAACAAAGCAATGTTGCTGTAGATTTTTAGCCAGAAGCTTGAAGCAATCTTGCCATCCAAACTACAGACAAACTCCAGGCTGTAATGACTTCTCTTCCTTGCGAAATACAGTAAACAATTTTGCTGTGTATACAACTAAGTTTATCATTGGTCATGCCAATTGGTCTGTACTTTACTACAGCCTGCTCAAAGGAAAAGCATTACAAAAGTGAAAGATGCAGAAATGGCTCTCATTTGTATATGTTATATAACAATTAGATGTACCAGCCTGTAGTAATAACAGACCCAACCTTCCAGAGAGCATTGAGCTTTTGTGAACAGTTCAAGCACTCATTAGTTGTTGACATTCTTTAGAAATGAATAATTTATTTGAGTTTGGGAGAGTAGCACATGATCTAATAAAATAAACAAGTCATTGTCATCCGCAGGTAGTGTGCCAGATATATGACTTAAGCCTTGGTGGAAGGAATAGTACTATTTGCATAGAATACTCATTTAATGCTTATGTTCAGAAAGCTCTGCTGACAGCTCTCAGCCTCTGCAGGGAGATATGAATCTTCACCTGCTGTCTGCTCCCACCTGCTGTTGAGGTCTCTTGTAAACTTAAGGACAGCCCCTGACTTCTCTAAAAAAATTAATCATTCTATATATAACTACTCTGCACCGGTCATTTAAAGCATAACTCGCTAGCCTCAACTTTTTATCAGTACTTAGACGAGCATGCTAGACCGTGTCTTTTGTGAAAATAAATACGAGGGGAGTGATTTGTGATTGGTGCCTTCTGCTCTACTCAGACTGAGGACAAGGGTTGTATACAACATCCTATTCTCAGGCAGCCCTCCTGGCTGAGTGGCTGTATCCAAGGACTCCAACTGGCATGTTCAGTGCTTCGTGGCAAAAGGGTGTCCCACCCGAGAGGCAGCCACTCCTATATTTCAATCCTTATCTCCAGAGACAACTGACTAGTCCTATGGAACCAAGTACGACTTGGCATATATATCTTTAATGCCATCATAGAAAACTGCATCAGCTCCCTCAAGCCCATTACGTTTACTCAAATGCTCGCTATTTACCACACTGGAGGGTTTTGTTTTGCCCAAAGGACATTAATAGAGAACTAACTAGAAGGAACATTTTAAAAGTTCATGAATTTGTAATAAAATTGCATGTTTCACCAACTGTTGTGTCATGGGAACTGATAAAATGTACAATAACAATTAAACAGACTTGCTAGTTGTCAAAGAAAAAAAAGGCATGAGCTTTTAAATGTTCAAAGCATCAGCTTACAGAGCAGGAACTAATTAAGCATGCACTAATGAGGCACGATCTCATGAAACAAGAACTAATGAAACTTCAAAGTGCTATCTTTTGAAGTACAAAGCTGGCAAAAACAGCTTCAGATAATTGCCTAACTAGTCAGAGTCAGGTCCCAGACCAGGCTCCAAGACTGGCTGAAAAATCAGTTGCCACCTCTCTCTTAGCTACAAGGAAGTGAACAATCAATCTGGACTAACTTCTGATAGTGGCATTTAAGGACTTGCTCCCCAACATATATATTTATATAATACGGACAACCTCCAGTAGGAAGTGAGCAATACCATCACCTCGCCAAGAGGAAACAGCTGGGGGCTAAACTACACAAAGCTGTTCAGTCCTGCATCTGCAGGAGACTGTTTTGAAGTTAACAGAGAGAAGACAAATTCCTGATCTTGGCAGCTGGAGCTTTACAGCTTTGCTATCTGGAACTTCATAAGCCAGTGTTTAGGAGTTTCTGTAGCTAATGTACCAAGGGAGTGACAAAACCATGGGTTGGAGTGTCCAACTCTTGTTGCTTCCCTCCCTGCCTAATGAAGAGTTAGTTAATACAAAGCAGGACAGCTACAAAATGAAAATCAGGGACACATCCAGAAATAACAAATAGTCTGGTAGCTAAGGACGCTTGCCAGACATGCAGAAGACTGCTTTGTAGGTCCTGGCTCTGAACCAAGGCCAAGCAAGGACTCAGTTTTGATATCCAGCACCCGTACTGGCAGGTTACAGAGGTCATAGGAGCACTTGTGTTCTCCATCAGCAAAATATTTCACTAGGTTAGAGAAACACTGTGAAAATTACTTGTTCGGAAATTTTTCAGAGCTTATACCGATAAGATGTGTCCCTTCAAAAAACCTGGGAATGAAGTAACCCGGAGAAGAGAATGAATTTTGAGATGCTTTTCCAACCCGTTCAGCCCTATCATCTCATCTGAACTTTCAAGGCTGCAGTAACAATAGATAAACTGGTATTTGCAACTGTTTAGACTCTTTCAGAATAGGCTTAATCCAAAATACACTGCTGCCGATTCTTTGCTTGACTAAAAACTGTGCTTCGCAAGAATCAGTCCCTAACTTGTTCTGCAGGACCATGGGGAAGAATGCACATAATAAAACAAAAAATGGCTTATGTGCTAGTAAGAAAAATGCAACCGGGAAATGATGCATTCTAACATGTTATCTTCCAAAAACTTCAAAGTCACTTACATGAAACATAACTCTCTATTATTCAATATGTTCCCTCTACCCAGAATTCAGGTCATTACTGACTTTAATCGGAAAGACTCTAAGCCCTTGTCTCAGGTAAAGCCTTTATAGGAACCACATCAGGCAAAGTCTTTATAGGAAGTATGGATTCTAGCCACTCTCACAAATATCTCTATATCTATCTAGCTACACTTTGCATGCTACCAGTATTTAAAATGTGCCTTGAGGAAGAACCT
>JAOXJM010000003.1:1332504-1355218 GCA_026413425.1 Tringa solitaria
ATGCTAATGGAATAAGAGGGGAAAAAATCAAGTAACCTTGACTGACACATAAAAAGTAGCCTTTGTTAATGTTATATTCATTACCTTAGAAAACGTTTTACAGGAAGTGTAGTAAATCCACCACAGATGTGATAAAGATTAAAACCTTTTTAAAGCAAATCTGTCCATTTAAAATAACCCAAAAGGCATGTGTAACATTTCTTAGCAATTCTCCAAATAAATAGCTGATGAAACAAACTCAATATTAAACTGAAGCATTTCATAATTTCTATGCAAATACAGTCCTGTTAATCAAGATGAAAATCACAAAATGCCCATTTTTCCCTTCATCTCCAAGAGCTATTAAAAAGCACTTCGAAGCTAATTTGAAATGGCAGTCCATTTGCTCTAGCACTGTGCTACCTACCACAACAACACAAAACTACTTGCAGTGCGACATACAGGAGAATACAAGCACTACATTTCCCGTAGAGCACTACTTAAATTAAAAAACAATAATAATTTTGAAATGCAAGTATCTAAATTAAGAGTACATTATCTGATACATTTAAGGGAGGAAATGTTACTATTTTATCCACCATGTTTCATTTTGGTTTTTAATAGACCATCTTTAGATGAACTAGGATTAAATATTTGCATTAAGCATACCTATAAATGCCATTGAACAGCTGGGTCCTATCAACCCAAACATCACAAATGGTTTGCAAGATTCTGATTACTACATGCATATTAAATCAGCATTAACATTTTTCCTAAAGAATATATGACAGCACAGTAGAGTTAAATGAGAGTTTAAAAATAAAGAATTAAACCAGTCACTTCATCATGATAACATGTTGTATTTCATTCTCCTCCAATGAATGTCCCCATCCCGCAACTTTCATTTAGGATTTCTACCATTCTCCCATATACATAATCAAAGTTTTAAAGCCGGTGAATTAAAAGGAATATTTAGATCAACAATAGAGGCCCGGAAGAAAAATAATTACTTCTTCTACCTAGAAAAATATTTTGCTATTGCTTTGTAAGACATGGTATAACCTGATCATTACATACTACTCCCACACTTGAGGGCTATAAAAGAATACTAAAAGTTGAAGTGGTGCAGCTGAAGAGAAAAAACAGCTTTGGGACCCAAACCTGCAAACATTTTTTTCCATGATTAACTATTCTGCCATGAGGAATCTCATTTGAATCATTAAGAGTACTCAAAGTACAAAAGTTAAATACATACATAAGTATTTACAGGCTTGGACTTTGATATGACCCAAGGAAGCAGCAGAGAAACTCTGTCCCTATTTTTCTTTGCCCTCAGCTGAGCTAATTCCCATCACTAACAGGAAGGATTTCTCCAGGAAAAAGACTATTCATTGGATGGCAGCTTCCCCTGGGTACACAGAATTTTAATTCAGATTTTCAACTTTAAGAAAAAGTTATCTCTCTCCCAACAAAAGCACTATAAAGAGAACATGTGTGCAGATTGCAGCCCATAAAACTACTATATATAAGTTAAATATTTGCATATCTTCTTATGTTAGCTTGGCAAGAATTAAATTTGCTACTCATGAGTATTGCTGACATTCCAAGTTCATGCCAAGAAATGTATTTACTACCACACACTGCCATCTTTTATTTAACATAACATATATGTGTGTTTATGTGCATATACATATAAGCATACACAGTCAAAAAGAGCTGTGCCATAAATAATAATAATAAATCAAGTGAAAATAATATTTAACCCCACACACCAAACTCACTAATAAACACAAGCAATGTATAAACAAAACCTATGCTTGACTTTCATCATGATGTAATTGCTATTTCAGATCAAACTGAGAAAATTAACGTGCTAGCCAGACTACCATGAAGTAGGTTAATTTGGCTAAAATGCTTAATTTCTCACTTTATTTCTGCAATAGAAATATTACTGAAAAATTCCAATTATTTAAATAAGGTAGGAATAAATAAAGTGTTAAAAATATAATTCAGTTCCAATGGAAGAGGAACATACAAGGGTATGAACCGGGCTTCTTAATCACACTAATTCTCTGCTGAAAAAAAGTGCACAGATCAGGGAATGCCAAGAACACAACTGATCCAAATACAGCACCATGTGTTACAAGGAAAATGTAATGTTTTTTCTTAAAAGAAAGCAATGCAGTAAGTATATAGATTTCAATGCGTAAGAAATTTTCCCAATGGATGGCATATATAATTTGATATATTATATGTATTTCCTTGTACATTTCCTCCAAATTACTATATTCAAATTAAGTCAGTTGTAATACGCTATTTTTGAACAGGAGCTTTAACAGACATAGATCTTTCACTCGTCTGTGACTATGCTGTTTTCTCGCAGAAACAACCGAGAACTAAATTTACTTCCAATTAATTCCCTGATGTCCCACGTCTATGGAAGAACAAAGCACCAGCCTAAGGGGAGCCCACATTACAATAGCCATGGTACAGACTTGGACAACACATCATCTCTGTGCCCGTGGGGCTGTTGCAATATATTTGCATTCTCTGCTGCTCAGGTGGGATGTGTTCAGTGCTGAGCAAAGAGTCACAATTTACCTTTCACATCTGCATTAGGGCTTAAGAGGACTCTATATCCAGATGCTGGGTGTGTTCTGTTGGTACCAGATGTGCTGATACAACACCGTTGAGACCCCGTGCTTGTTTTGTTCCAAGAAAAAGGGTATCTCCTTGTCTAAAGGGGTTCCCACCTGCTGAAACAGTCCCTGGAGTCTGCAGAGCCATTTGGCATAGTTTAGAGCAGCTAAAGCAACCAATCCAGACCCCCAAAGCAGTTATAAGCACACGCTCATGTCTACACCATTTGAGCACCCATATTGACTTGGTTCTCCCAAGTCAAGCATGGCTCGCCCGTAACTGAGCCTGTAGTCCTGCCAGAGCTGCAGTGACTCTTATGGGTCACATCACGGCAACTAGCAGAAAGAAGAGTATGCTCCCCACTTCACAAATTTCTCCAGCCAACATCAAATGCTTATGTAGTCCAATACCACATCAATTATACAAACTAATGTAAAGTTCACCACAAAAAGTAAAATTAAACCCTTTAGGTCAATACACAAAATTCCGCAGAGAGCACCCTCAGGATTTCTACTAGTGAGACAGAGCAAAATGCCCGTAAAATGTAGACAGCTGGTAATAACATCATGGCAAGGAATCCCCTACATATTCCTTAGAAGCTCAAGCGCGTTTCAATTTGAAAACGCTTAAGAAAGCTACATAAATGGAATGTAAATCATATTTCAGTAATTTATCCTCTTAATAAGAAAAAACGACTTAAAGGGAGACTAAAATATAGGTGTTTTACTTTGTTCACATAAGACACATCCTAATTTTTGCAATGTATAGTGTTAATAGTACATATTTAAATGAGTCTCTATAATCTGTCATCTTACTACTTTAAGTGTTTCTTTAATCAGCAGCAACAGGGGCCTGCATGTCAGCAATTCTGAGACAACACAGCTCCCTTTACCTTCCATGAGAGCTGTGCAAAGCTCTGGCCTCTCCAGGAATGGGTCTCCATGGGGCAGGGCTGCCCCTCACCCTGCTGAGAGGTGGTGGCACTTGCCCCGGCCTAGCTGCCACCACTGCACACCACGCTCTCTTCCTCATGTGAAGGCCTCAGAATTTGACCTCATTTTAATTTAAGTTGAAAAATCACAACTACTACTTTAATGATACACAAAAGTCAACACCAGGCCAGAGAAGTGCTGGTTCCTGTCTGCATTTCCAGATACAAGCCAGCTACAATTTCAGGAACAAAATGGACATTACCTGCAAAACTCTTGAGATATTACTAAACATAAAAGCCGTAAGTGAAGCAACCAGTAACTGCTATAGTAGGAATTTCAAAAATCAGCTTTGCAACAAAGAGTTCATAAAAAGCATCCATCTATTTAACAAGAAAAATCCATTGTGGATTGTTTTAACTTCTAAGTAATTTATCAGCTCCTGAAAAGTTTTAAGATTGTTTTGTGATGCTCTTCTTGCATAAAGTTGCCTAGGATGTAGTTGAAGCAGTCAGTGGAGAAGCTTTATCCAACGCTTCAGGGTCCTTGGGATCTCTGGAGACACCAAAGCATCATTCAAGCCCCACTGATCTTTGCAGCAGGATAAATAACAAAGGGAAAGGGACATGTCCCCTCTCTGCTGTCCTGAGTGCCCGCTGAGCAGGGCTGGCTGCCGAGGGGGGCAGAGGGGCTGAAGGGCCCTGCTATGGATCACCTCCCTCCCCTGCTCCAGGCTCATCTTCTTCCATGAGCTCTCCACCTTTCACAGGTGACAGGAATTTAAAATAAGATGTGTATTATAGCAGGTTCAGAAGCACAGGAATCCCTACCCATCCATTTCTTCCCAGCTCCATGTCTGCCAGTAATGGACATCAGTGCAGCAGGAGAAGACTCGTAATAGCTGTAGCAAGCAGCTATGGAGCAATCTTCTTCTAAGAACAAATTCTTCCAAAGTCTAGGATGTGAACGTCTGCACTTCCATCTGTTCTGAGTTTTTAAGTGCATTTGGCTGCATGTATATTTATTATATTTAATATATGTAATAATGTAATTGTAATAGCTCTCTATGATATGTGCGTTTTCTATAAATGTTTCAGACGAGGCCCAATCATTTGGGGGATTTAATTAACAACTACCTGGAAATCCTTGGTTGAAAACTGTGAAAGTTAATGAGTGTGCAGGTAATTGTCACCAGTGAAGTTGCTAGAGAATCACCAAAATCATTTATGAAACTTGAAAGAAAGAAGATACTGCCCACCCTTAGTTTCAAGTTGATGAATGACACATGTGAGTGTCCCCTTAAACAAATAAACAAAACAAAACCAAAAAAAGTTTCCTGATTAAATAATGAGCTATTGCCTGAAACAGTAAAAACACATAAACAAATACAGTGACTGTGAAAGCTAAAATGAAGAGAGAAAAACAGTTTCAGTAAAGAAGAGCCTCTCCAGAGCACAAGCTGTGAGCAGTACGCAGAGCTCATGTCACCAGTATGGTTGGCACCAGTTACCACTGAGGCCATCAGTTACCAAAATGTGCTGAATTTTTTTTAGCACTGACCCTAGCTCCTTCCATCTCCTGGAGTGCATTTCTCTTTCTTTTTTTGTTATGGGTTTGTTTTATTTTGTGGGTTTTTTTTTAAGTAACAATGCAAAGTAAAGGGATGGAACAGGTTGACATGGTGATGGCATTAGATTTTGATCTATTGCTTCAAACAAAAGCTGCACACCCAGCAATCAAAATAAAGTGGACATTGTTTAACGCCACTTTCCTGACTTTTCTTTGCCATTTACCTTGTGTAGTCATACAGATCTGAGCAAACAGGATATAAAATGCTACCCAACCAGAACTATCCACAATGCTGATATTCAACACCCATGTTGCCTCTTCTTCTTTCTGAAGTCCTTTTATAAATGTCCTTTTTACCTTAGTCCTCTTTGTACTATTTAAGTCATTTCAAAAAGAATAACAAACTGCCATCTAACGCACAGTGTCAGAAAGGGAAAGTCATTTTTCCAGGACAGCTTTCCTTCCTCTGTGTCAAAGAACAGGAGGCTACAGTGGGTCCCAAAGCAGGTGACTGTTCTGCAGAAATGTTACGTACAACTAGGAAACCCTTCTCTGTTAAGCAAGAATAACTGCAGCTGCTACAAAGGTATCGGCAGCAGCATCATACGCAGCGTTCTTTTAAATGGCAGAGTTATAATACTGATGTGCAATTAGGAGCTTCCTCTTAGTCTGTTATTTTAATATTGTCCAACCAGAAATATGTCAATGTATATATTATTTATAAGGATTCCAAACTTTTAGATATCTCTAGCTGGGAAAACAAACAACCCTCCACTTGCCCCCCCACTCTCTCCAAGCCTCCTATTTCCTATTCCTGCAATGCAATAAAAATGCTTACAAAAGTTTTTGGACAGTATCCTATCTTTTCTCCTGTTTGAAGAGAAAAATAAATGTTCCTCAGATTCCTTATAGGAGAGAGAGGTTTAAAATAGTTTCTAAAACATTTTATAGCATCTTAAAATATTCTCTTTTATCTTTTATATTTTTCTTACAGATTATGAGCTGAGTTTAAAAAACCCTTGGGTGCTACTTTTGGAGTTGAGTGTATGCATATGGTGCACACATTTCCAACTAAGTGATGACTTCCATGAGACGTAGTACTATATGTGGGTGGGATGCTGGCAAGTAACAGATTTTTATGTACAATTCAAATAAGGGCATGAAAATCCAAGTTTTGCAATAAAAGAAACATGTCGAAATTCAATGGGAGAAATTTAAAGTTATTTATTCTCTGCCTTCAAAAGAGCTGGGATTTTTGGTTGTGTCCCGAGGCTCTACAAAATGGCTACATGGAAAATCTGTCTCCAACCAAATCAGCCCAGGACTGCAGGCATTAGGCTGGTTTTGTGATGTCATCTAGAGTATTGTTTCCCAGAAAATATGGAATTAATTCCATTTTGCTAAGTGAAGTGGAAACAAAAGATTTCTCATGCTCAGTTGTAATCACTTCAAAATTAGGGCTAATACATCTTTCTGCCCTTGACAGAAAACTCTTTACCTATAAGCAACTTCATCAGCCTCGAACCAGGTGTACTGATACCAAAGAAATGGCCTCTTGATTTTAGCCAGGCAATAGCCATGGCTGCATTAGGACGCAGATAGTGTGGTCTTTCAAGCCGGAGTAGCAACACTATAAAAATCCTTTGCCCAAGGCACTAGCATAATTAGGGATGGCTCTGATCATTAGTGCTAGAGAAGCAGTTATATTGTTTTGCAATTTATCCAGTACCAGCAAAATTCTCAGCTCTGTACAGTACATAGTTCACATTTATTTCCTTCCCCAAGGAAAGTATAGATTGACCACACCATGAAACATACTGTGACTGGGACATTGTGTCCCAAGTATGTATAACAGGCTCTGCTCTTTGTTGCATAGACAATGTTACTGAATTGTGTTATAGCCCTACATTAATAAAACCTTTTAAGGTCTTCAAAGATGCTGACAGCATAGTACATAACAGATAACCACCAGATTCTTGAAAGTCTAGCATCAGATTTGTAACTTACCAACAAAAGTCTTAAAGGAAGGATTTGTTTTAAAGATAGTTCCTGAAGAAGGAAAAAGTAGGTGTCTGTTTACAAAAAAAATGGGAAGATGTTCTCGCAAACAGAGGGGGTGGGTGGCGACAGCACAAGGCACAGGAACGTAAGTGGGAGAAAGATGAAAAGTTTGGGGGATGCGGTATCAGGAAAGAGCAAGAGGTTATGTAAAACTAATGAGACATGCAGAGCCCTAAAACCACATGCTATTGCCGAGGGATCAAATCCCACAAACATCCCATGCAATTTAAGAAAATCATTTTTTCTCATCAGATCTAAGACATACAATATAGTAGGAAAATAGCGTCTCTTTTTTTAAGCTTGGCACATCATCAAAGTCCCCTGTGAAGTCAAAGAAAAGCACCTCCACCCTAAACCGAGGCTTCTACACGGGGAAAGAAAACATGTTCCCTTCACTGGCTGTTTCTACCAATGAAAGCAGAAGGTAGGTGGGAGACACACAGAGCCGTCAGCTCTTCCCATTCCACCTTAATTAAGCTGGAATTCAGCCAGGACACTACTTCTACAAAAATGCCACTGAAACCTGTAGTGATCCAGTCCATCCCTTCACAAAGTTGGCACCTTGGGAAATCCACCACTACCTTCAGCACTGATTTACCCCTGGCTTGGAAGGACTCTACCTCCCTATAACACACCCGCTCCCCCATGTGTCTGGGCCGTGGTGGCTTTCCAGAGGATGGCCGAGGCCTCGCCCTCGCCTGCGAGCTGGCGGCTCCCAGGCCAATGGGGAATGGCTGCAGACTTGAAAGACATACTGCTTAAAAGGCTCTCTCATGTTTCAGCTGACCATGTGTTTTCTCTTAGTACCCTGCAAGTTCAAATACCTCTGTATAACAGAAGTCAGACTGAAAAGGCATTGTGCATAAAATAAGTCTTATCCGCATTGGTACGAGCCTTTGTGCTTTTTAAAAGCATATACGAGTGGGCAGGGTACTATTCACGCTACTTGGTGCATAGATTGCATCTTGTTCAAATTCAGTGATAAAAAAAAAAAGAGGTTTGTGAAGGTTTTCTTTTAAACCTGATCTGTAGCAGCACAGAAATATTTAACAACATCCACATCATTCATAGGTAACTATCTTTTGAGAAAGACCAGATTTCTCTCTCTTTGCATGTAATGCTGCTGGCTTGAGCGCATGTGCCAACTGCAGGATCAAGCTCACAGTAATGACACAGTTTGCAGCAGCAGAATCCTAAACCTAATCCCAAATCAAACAGCTGTTTTTTAAAAAATATAAAATTTAAAAATAAAGTTGTAGTAGTAAGTCTTGGTATTGAAAGTTACAAGTCCGCCAGTGGCAAGAAATCAGAAATGCACCAACAAGGTGCTTGGTGAACACACGCCAGTTCAGAAAAAGTGTTTTTTATTTCTCATTTTTATTACTTTTTTAGAGGTACTAGGTTTACAATTTATTCGAGGCACTTAGAATGCCACTAGATGTATAATCACTGAAGCAAAACTTCCACACAGAATGAGTAGTCACTTTCACAAAACAAGGTGGAATTAATTCAACTCAGAAACCAGGACTTCTTGAGGACAACAGTTTAAGAAAGAATTTTGATTAAATTGAGAGGCTGATATTTTACGATACTTCGCTTTCTACCAAGTTATTCATTGTCCATGAGCAAACATTTCAGCAGCACTCCTCAAAGCAGCACTCCTTTGCATTTATACTGCAAACTCTGGCACTTGCTCACAAACATCATTTAAGATGATGTGATGGACTCTGCATATTTGATCTCACCCCCTGCTTACCGAGCTAAGCCCATTGCTGACTCGTAGGCATGGTAGTTAAGAAGCAGCTGAGAGGTGTCTTAATTGATGAGTTTAGGTACTAACACTTGGAAAAAAATAATCTCTTAGTGGTGCCTTTACAGTCTTGAAGATACGTAGTCTAAAATGAAATGTAGACAGACAGACACGCACACTTACTTTTCCACGGGGCACCCTCAGCCCAGGTTGGAGTTGCAGGTTTGCTTTTGAAACTCAGGAGAGCCTCTCAGGGCCCTGCTGTGCACTGTCCTCACCCCATAGCCACCACATCCTCCCCCCTGCAGCCTGGCATGCCTGTACCACTACCATTTACTCTCTTTTTTCTAATAAGAAAATTGCATAGTAAGAACAGGACTGCCCACGCTGCCCACAGACTACTCCAAACTCCTGCAGACCCACATTTGGATTAACGTTAGGCGTTAGGGATTTAGCCAGTCATCTGCACAGGTCAGAAATAACTCCTCTCCTCTCCTGCCTCCCTACCCCTACTTAATAGCCAAAGTCCAAAACCCAGAGTCAGGGGTGTGGTTTGAAGCAGTAGAAATAATCCTCTCATAAACTACCAGGAATCCTTTCCCCAAACCAGGTCAGTAGGGCTGAGAGAGTTCCATCTTCTTCTGCACCACAGGGCGCTTGGCTCCTGCATACATGTGAGCAAAATGTACTGCAGCAGCTCACAGCTACCAACAAAGCCTTGTGGAGGGCAGCACGAGGGGTTTTCTGTTCTCTACCTGTAGTTTAATTTCCCAGTTTCCCCTAATCAGCCTGCGTGGAGCACCTCACCGGTACAACCAGGTTATTCTGAGTACTTAACTCATTCTCTGGGTTGTGCTGTGCAGGCTACTCTTCACAGCCTGGGAAACGCAGACTACATGATCTAATGCTCTCCGATGGATTTCAGGAAACTTGGAATGCTTGTAAAACACACATTAACATACTGCATCCCATTGTCATGAAAATTTTTATCGCTACAGAAAAGTTCCAGTGTCATGAGAGCATTTATGATAATTGTCAGAGCAGTATTTTACAAAAGCTATTTTCGTTCAATAAAAATCAATCTATTTTGTTAAGCACAATATTCCCAAGTAAAGACAAGTCTAATTTAACAACAGCAAATAGGACTAGAGCTTGTATTGCTTGCATTGCCAGAAACAATTAGTTATAATATGCTTATTAATGTATACCTTTACTATTATGTTGACTCAGCCTTCCACACGTTTCTTTTCCTTAGACCCCACTTTATATTGTCCATCCTCTCCTTTTATGCAGAAACCTGAGATGGGCAGCCTCTAAGTAGCGTGTTATCTGGAAGAGCTAGGGGTATATTCCAGGTTTCATGTATTAAATTCTCTCAGCCTGCTGACCTCTCCTCTTGGGAAAAACACAGGCTGCATCACTGGGCAGGACTTCAAAACAATTATGGACAGGGATTAGACACTACTGGTCTAGTCAGGGTGAACATTTACTTTCCTTAAGAAAATCTATAAGACTCCTGATTCATTTTTCATTTGCAGTTTTCCTGGAGCACGATGTGTTCCGAGTTGCTACGGGTTATGAACACGTGTTAAGTAAATTAAATAAGTACCTAATCCAAGTACCACTCAGTTAATTAACACTGTGCTGTTAACAGAGTTATAACGGCATGCATTTCATGAAAATTAACAAGATTTGTTTGCATTCACATGGTCTTACATCTCCGGGGTGACAGCAGGGACCATGCAACGGGGATTTATGCTCTGGTCTGGCTGCTGTCACCAGTGCCCAGGGGGGGCCAGGCAAGGACCCCGGGCGCTGGTTCCTGGGGGTCTCTGATGCCCACCCATCACCTCTAGCAGCTGCTGAGGAAGGGCAGAGCTCGGTGCCTGCTCTTGAAGCCCACTGTGCTTTGCATGGGGGATTTACTGATGGCTTGGCGCAGAGAGAGGGGAGATGACCCTCTGGCCTACTGATTAAATGGACTCGAACTGAACTTGCAACAAAAATAAACACAGCAAGTACACAAATCAGCAACACTTGCGTGACTTTATGAAGACAGAAGTCAAATTACTTCAAGATGATCTTTACAATTACGTTAGCAAGTTCAATAGAGCATCAAAGATGACAGCTGTAGCTTTCTGCGGCGAGGAGCCCGCAGAAGGCGGTGACAGAGCTTCTCCGGGCTTCAGCAGCGGCAGGGCTGAGCCCCTCTTCCCTCTCATTCCTCAGCCATTACTCACACTAGTACCATGAAGATTTTCATTAAACAGCATTGGGAAAAAAAAGTTAGGATAGAAATGGTAGACCTGCTTTGTGTTTGGTGCTGGTTAAGTGAGACCTATTATGTTCAGCTCATGATTCCTCCATTTGCTGCTCTTCGGTGGGTCTGTCTTACTGATTTTGCAAACTCTTACATCTAGAGAGGAGGTGCACCTGCACTGCTGCCTGCACACTGCCAAGGGCAACACCTGGAACTTCAGTGACAGGCCCATGGAGCTGATAGTAAAACTGAAGACATAACTCAGAAATAATAGATGTTTTTTGCTATCTGTCTGTCTATGCAGCTATTAGTTATTAAAAGAAATGAGCTTGCTTGCTTTTATAAATTTCAACTGTAACAATATTTTGCATTAAATTATTTACCTCCAAACATTGGATTTGCCTCCATTACTAAGACTTAAATTTATCCATTTTCAGAAGTAGGACAGTAGGACCCACTGCAATTTATAGATGAACACCACACCAAATATAAGGTTTGTCCCCTTGAAAGGTCAGTACTATGCATTTGATGTGGACTACACAAGGTTTAGCCATATGATACAGGCCACATTATGGGGCAAATTTATGTAGATCTAAGATGAGGTCCACATATTCTGCTAGTTTGCTCATTTGCAAACATCTGTAGCAGAACACACTGATCTTCCACTAAAAAAAAACCACACATAAATGGAGTCAATTCCATTTGTTTTCCATATATGGGAAGAACTGTCTCTAAACAAATTTAATTCTTGACTCCAAGTGGGATAGAAGATGCTTTTCAGATAAGAAGTGGTAAAATAAAATCACAAGAGATCAGAGAAAATAATGTTGTTATTCTCTTCCTGCAGCATTCATCTAATTTTATGTTTCGCGTTGGGGCAGTTTGGTCTTCTCATAAGACCAGAAAGACAGCAGAGAAACAGCAGTTGAGCGGTGGTTAGTCTGCACTCATGTAACCCAGCAATCATAATTCAAGGGAGAAAATGATTTCCTGTCAGAAATATAGACTGAAACTGCCAAGAAAATCTCTCCAAAGCTACAAACTTATCACCATTCAGCCATTAGACTTGTGATGAGGAGAAAAATCAAAATTGCACCACTTAGTAAACCATGGATGGAATATCACACAGAGAGGAAGAAAAGAAGATGTAGCCATGAAGTCAGCTTGAGTTCTACTAAATACTTTGTTTTGAAATCACACTTCTAAAAAATCAGAGAAGTAGGTAAAAATACAGTTGCATTACAGCCTACCCACTGTGACACTTCTTCCAGAAAACTGGCAAGATTTTGTATTAGCTGCAAAACCATGTCTCAACAATCTTGTAAATTCGCTTGTGTCTCCATCCTTGGTGCAAGAACTATCATGTGTGATGAACAGTGGTTTGGCTTTAGGACACCGTGCGTACAATGTACAACTAAGGGGGACAATGACCTGGGAGCAAGTGCTTGGATAACTATTCAAACCTCCCCAGCTTTCATAAGGTTTATAGCAGGATTACAACCTCTTGAAGTTAAAATAACCAAGAAAGGAAAGTTTGAGAGATGACGCTCCTTCAGCTTTTTCAAAAGAATTTGCCCAATGATAGTGAATTTCTCTCCCCAATATTATAGGTTGACCTGCTCCTTTGGTACCAATTATAGGAAAAGGAAAAAACCCTGTACAGTGTGATTTCCTGATTAAGCTATTTGTAAGCTGTAACCTTCTTCATCCATTTTCATCTGGTTTGTTCTGTTGATTGTTTTGTTGGGTTTTTTTAACAGTTTCAACTGCTGAGCCCAAAGGAGATCTATGTTAGAAATGAACGGCTGGGTCATAGCAACATTATCTCATGCAGCATCAAAGATTTTCAGATGTGAAACCCTTGTCCAGTTTTTTCACACTGGTGACTATAGCAGATAAAACATCATCACTAATGCATTATCCGATGTATTATTTCAACCTCCCAGAGGAAAATAGACTGGAAATTCAATTATCTATTGCCACAAGTCACTTTCTTTCACAAACCAAAGCAGATTCATTTTTTTTTCTTAGAGCTCCAAAACAGAAAACTTATCAAGAAATGAGAAACACAGTAAGAGCTAAATCTAACTATAAATTCTGACATATCTCCACTAATAATGATTAATGACTAAGAAAAAGAAAAGGGAGGCTGCATGCACGAATACCAACCTGAACTGACATTAAGACATACAGCTATTTTAAATATTTTTCCTTCTAATTACATATTTCTTACTACTGTAAACTATTCAACATACAAAACCAGATTGGCTCTATTGCCTGTCTCAAAAGCAGCAGGCAGTCAAGTAAGCTCTGAAAAGCTAATTCAAATGCCACAAGCAAAAGAGCACTGCTTTTTCTTCCAGAGAAAATCCAAATAAAGCTCATTTACTTTTCTTGTGAATATAAGACAAAGGTATTAACACCACAGCAGAGTTATTCTGCAGTAATATATGAACAAGGAGACTGAATGCCCAAACCTGCAGACCCTACTCCAGCCTCCGATATTTTTACTTAAATTTCAGTGGTAGCACAACTCATTTGACTTGTGGAGAGGGCTTTGGCCACACTAACTCAGCTTGTTCACGGTTACAAGAGTGATTGTAAAAGAAAAAGCTCAAGAGCACGCTAGTAAATAGTATTCAGGGTATGTCACTTTGTTCACTACTTCCCAAGGACAAAAATTGCTTTTCCTGAGCAGAATGGCCCCTTTTAAGACGGCTTTACAACTATTGCATGGCCCTTCACATTCTACATGACCTGAGTTTCACCATTCAAGTGCAAAAATTGCAAGGTTTAGTATTTCCCTGTTTCATTGACAGGTGTAAATGAGAGTGTTTGCATGCCAGAGAGCTGTGCACACAACAGTAAAGGTTGTTGGAGCTCGGTGGGTCCACAGAGCAGTGGGTGTTATACCAGCACCGTGACATCAGCAGGAGGCTAAATGCTTGTGGTATAAAACATACCAATGTTATTAGCATGACACCAGCACGATGCCCCACTTTGCACCCTACTGCTCAGCCCACCCCAATTGTGTGTTGCTTCACCTTCATTCTCCCAGCCCGGCTCCCAGGGATGTCTGTGGCAACACAGGAGGGCAGCGTGGCTGGAAGGGGGCTGTGGATCTCCTCCTGCTCTCCAGGAAAACTGCCTACGCAAACCAAAGCTGCTGAGTAGCTCTGCACAAATTCAGAGGCTGTTTGGCATTTTGGGAAGTGGGTGAGAGAGAGTTTGGGTCATACCAAGAGTCCCAGCTAGGACTGGTTTGAGCAAGGCCACATCTGGCAAAAAGCAAGTGCCTAGTGACAGAAAACAAACCCCATTCCTTAATGCCACTGACCTCTCATCTAAAAAGCTTAATAGTGCGTTGGCATTTGGGGATATCTAGGTGCCCTCTGTGTTGTCAATTATCATGCAAGATCAAAATAGCATCGTTTGTCACTGGTTCAATGCCACGTAACACATCTGGAAGCAGGGTGTTGGCGGTGTTTGTGTTATGCTCTCAGCGGGAGACAATTCGCTAGTAGAGATCATGACAGCACTGCTGGAGATGAAAACACCCAAAAAAAGTGTCCATGACTGGCAACTTTTATTTTGCAACATATGTCAAACTCTTGCCTGTGATGTGGCACAACTAGCTATCGTATGATGTAAGTGCAATAGCACATATTTTAACATACAATACAATTGTCTGGGAGATGTTCATTCAGCTCCCCACTGTGAGATGCATTACGTGACGACCAAGTCCTGAAAAGTGCTCTAGTCCACTTAGAACAGCACTGTCAGCTGAAAGGGCTTCTCACAAGGCAGGATGCACCGGGCAGAAATTTCCAGAAGTGAACAGTAAATGGAAAACCTTTAAACAAACACTAATATTAACCAAACTGGATGCAGAATTACTAGTTTGGGTTGGGCCTCCTCAGAGTAATGAAGCAATTCCCTTAGAAATGCCTCTATATGTTCAGAGCCTGCACTTAAGGCAGATTAGCCATGTTGTCATCTTATGCGAATACCAGTCTTTGCTTGGTAAAATGAATTAAGACCACACCAAAATTACTCCAGCAAAGAGTTCTCAACAGCATTTATAACCTCAGGGATGCTGTTATAACAGCAAAAGGAACCAGCAAAATACAGACTGGTTTACCAATGCTGTTTTACTGCAGAGCGAAAACACAGTTTATGAAAATGAAACACACCAAGGAAATACCTTGTTCAGACCCCAATGTGACGGTACAGTTCCTCAAGAAATGAAAGTTTCTTCCCTTCTTCATCCCTTCCAACACGAAGCTTAGGAAAAAATCGCATCCAATGTGAGTCATCTTCTCATTCAGACATGAATTCAGTTTATCCCTGCTGGAAGGATGATCTAACCCCTACCTTCTCCAAACTTTCTCAACAGGGAAGCCAGGCACAGGGGTAGAGAGAGGCTCAGTGACAGAGGTGAAAAGAGGAAGGAAAAACATACACAAACACACTGAAAAGCGATAATTCTGGAGTGTTCCTCCAGGAAACCATGTGCCACTGCACAGCAACAAAAATAACCCAGGGGTTCCCTCTCTGCTCCAGCTCCCCGTGAGGAGCCACTTTAAAGCTTTTAGAACATTTGCAGAGTTGGAGAGAAACGTTTTTTGTTTAACTTCAGCTACTTCAGAAATGCCTGGGGCCTGAAGAAACATATTTTTGGATTGCTCTTAAAGAACTGGCTGAACTTTGAAGTTTGGGGAATTTTTTTTCAGATCAAATGTTAAATTAATAAACACCAACATGACAAATCAGTCTGAGTACTGGGGAAAAAATTAACAATCACTAAAAATCTTCTTGGGTTAATTAATTGTGGCATATTGTTACTTATTCTAATAGGCTGATGGGTCTGGCACTTCAAGTCCTATAAGCCACACTGCATGATGTGTTTCTGTCCTAACTAAGCACGTTTGATATTATTGCCCATTTGTCCCAGCAAAGGAAAAAGCATATCATCACCATTTAATAAACTTCAGTTTGGGTAATAATGAGATCATGAGTAACTAGTTTACTTATGCATCATTTAAGAAATGCGCACAGAAATTCAAAGCACCTGAAATTTAAATTACTTCTTTGTACACAGCTTCTTTATAAGAGAAGTTTAATCAGTGCCACTGAATTTACCCTGCACTTTCTTGTTAATTGAGGTGCTTGACTAAAGTGTCCCACGTGACTCATTTATTCTTCACCATATGGCAAAAAATGGTTGGATAAGGAAACCTTGACTCCATGGGAAGTCATGGGTCAGTCAGCTGCAAGCCACACACAGAGTATTAATTACAGCTATGTGGTTGCAGAATCATCTGCTAACACTGTACAAACAGGAACAGTATCATGCCAGTATTGCCACATCCACAGTTTTGTATTCTCGCCTTAGTTTTCCTTAATCCATTTTCAGAAGGAAAAACATGATTCATTCTCAATAGGTGCCCTATTAAGTACTTAGAAGGCAATAATGTAAAACAATCTTCCTCCATAAATACTGGTAAACAACAGTTTACCTGCCACCGTAGTTCCTTACCATCTTAGTGAAGTATAGAGGGGGAACTATTCAATACACTCTCCTGGAGATTTCAGGACATTTTTTCAGGAACCTGAGGACTGTAGTGCTTCAGCAGCCCAGAAGTGTACCTACCAAGGACCACTGGAACAAGTTTGCTTCTCACAAGTTAGCTGATTTGGGGAAAGGGGGGAAGAAGGGGATGGAATAAAAGAAAAGAAGGCATCGCCTCCAGATTCCAGTCTATTCTCATTAATGCAAGCCAAGTTAATTGTACTGGGACATTCCTACTGCAGGATGAAGCTGAGATGGGAGGGTCCCTACTGATTTTATCCCTGAAGAATCCTACATCAGAATCATTTCCCTAAAAAACACGGTCCCTGCAGAGGGCCGGATCCTCAGCAGGGACTGATGGACAGGGTGCTTTGATTAACACCACAAGCTCCTGACCCAGAACATCAGCGCCCTGAGGAGGATTCCAGCAAACATCTGTTACCATTAAAGATCGCTGGTTGAGATCTACACCCAGAGAGGGCCAGGGCTGAGGGATTGCATAGTTCCTCTCTGAGGCTTAAACAGCACACAGATTTGAATGCTAGCAGAGCAGCATTTAAGGAAATCAGCTTCAGAATCAGAAATGAGGAACGTAAAGCTATTCATTTAGTGGTTTCTCTAAGGCTTCTCCATTTAATATTTGCAAATTTAATATTTACACGTGCAAGCCTTACAAAAATTATCTTACAAGGAACAGCTTCTGTACTTCTCATAATAAATAAACAACCAAAAATACATGGTATGTATAGCAGGGGTTTACAGCTGGGATCCTACATTACTTCTTAGAGCCACTTATCTAAGATCTAGTATCTATAAAAAGCCTCTCTGTTTGCTATTTACACAGGTGTCCTGGAGCATTATATAATCATATAGCAGATCAACATAGCCTTAGGATCTCAAAGTATAATAAAAGTACATTAGGATCACGACATAGGGGGAAAGAGTTTGCTACCATTTGACACTGATCTTTTATTCCTTCCAGAAGTTCACCTAGACATGGAAGATAGACCTCTTCAGTTCCTCACAAGAATAGGGTGACGAAAACACATCTTTTCCTAATCTTGTTCACCTAGATTTTTTAAAGGTAGGGTCAAGCTGGCATCTCACATAAATGTTTAAATTTTCCCACTCTTATTTATGCCAAGTACCTCCAATAAACTTGGCAATAGATCTCCTACAGTAAGATCCACAAGCCAGGGGTCTTACAAGATCTCTACTTTCGAGAGTCAAGCTTTAAAATAGTAAAGCCATAGTAACTTAAAGTATTCAAAATATACACCACCAAGGAGGACAATGAGACATGAGAGATGACAGAGGCTACACAAGGCATAGATGTTTCCACATATTCTCTAACCACAGAGAGGATCAGAAACTACATTACAAATTAAAGCAGATTCTATGATAAAAATGCCCTCCAGAAAAGGCATATATCATCCCTTCCAAAAAAAAAAAATAGAAGTGATGTATTGTCCATAAAATCCTCCACAATGACTAATCTATTATTTCAGTCAGCCAAATCCTGAAGACACGGTTTGAATCTTAACAAGGTAATAACAAAATCCACTAGAATGTAAGAACAAGGGACATATTCAGTTCCCATTACATCTGGCGTCATTAGAGCTATTTCTCCTTTTAATCTGCTATAATAGAGACCTTACGTTTGAGTAAAGATCTTAGAATTTGACATGTTTGTCTAGAAATATATGTTGCATGCAAATGGCATCGCAAAGGCAACACTACTAGTACATCAGACCTTGTACTTACTATGATTTAATTATATCCACCGTTCATGAAGTTCTCCTGTCATTCTTTTCCAAAACATCTGTTACACAGGATCTATACACATTGCCTTGCTACAGGAGACATCAGGATGAAGAAACTTCCACCTCGCATTCCCTAGGCTGTGTACAGCTGCTGCTTATGCCAAGACGTTGCACCCCCTCCCATAATTTTTATCAGCTGTTCAGATTCTCACATATATTAGAAAGCTGTGGCAAAAAAAATTAAAAAATTATTATACATAACGTAACACAAATCATAATACTTTAACAAAGTTTTTTTAAAAAATCTTATAACTTCTTTGCAGGTACAAGAAAGTCATCATGCATACTGAGGATTGCCAGAGGTCATAACTAACAAGCGTTCCATATAATCCATATAACTACCAAGGAATTGCTCACAGACTACTATCAGTGGTATTTCCTAGTTGTACATATATAAATCAAATGGCACTGTGGCTTAAAATGGACATATTATCTTTGACAGAAGTAACCATTTGCCTGCTTGAGAGCTATTGCAACACTAACTCTTTAAAAAAGTATTTGTTTGACACATCTTGCATTGTTCGTTCTCTTTATAGTGGTTTTTTGGAACTGTTTCTTTGGTTATGGTTTTACTTCTAGTTCATCAAGTCCTCAAACTTGATTTACTTACAGGCTCTTTATCCACAAATGTACTATGTAAGATGAAAGTATCATTAAGGAAATCCTTTCATCCAGAAAGCATAAATACAGAAATACAAAGATCTTCAATTTTATCTGAATGTAAATCAACACCAAAGAAGACTGCTAACAAAGCCAATGCATCTGCCCACCATAACTTGGTCTTTCTCCCATTTTCTTCAAATACTCACTAGTTCATGTCTTGCTGAGTAAGAACTTTCTTTTTTGTGCTGTGACTCCTATCACCCGTAGGAAAGCACAAAAATACAGCTGAATGGTATTTTACAGCATTAACGACCTCAGTCTCCCTGCCCCAAGTAACAGCCAGTTCAAGCTTGCTCAGGGATTACCCTTTACTCCTCCAAGGTTGCCAGTTTACAAAGCAAAGATATATTTGAGAAATCCTAAAACTATTTGCCTACCAAGCATTAGTTCTGAAATCAATAGTGATGGAAAGTAAATCCCAGCCCATACTTGAGAAAAGCTGTAAAGAAGCAATTCTTTTTATGAAAAACAACAAAAAAAACCTACCAGGAGATGGGCTTGCTTCCCTGGTGGAAAGAAGAGGCAGCAAGCACTGGCCAACTACATAATGACTGGCGAGCTGCAGCTGCTGCAGTCTGCTAATTAACTGCCAGGGGAGAAGCAGGAGGACACCCTGGGTAATGGGTGTTTTCTGGAAGTGGTCTTTTCAATGTAACCTGTCACTGGGGACCTGGGAGTCACTGAAGGAACCAGGGACCGTTTCCTTTGCTCAGTGTGTGCCTCCCAGGGAAGGACTTTTGAAAGAAAAAAATGCTTCAAAAAAACGGAATTTTGGAATGGGCTGCTGTGTAAAAACAAAACCAAACCAAAAAGAACTGTTAGCCACGCTATGAACTCCACGCTACAGCTCACGTTTTTTAAATTCCTTGCAATGGATCTGGAATAAATCAGCAATGGGTCAAGCCGGTTCAGAAAGTGTTTGAATAACTGCCCATGGAGTGTCCAGGGGTTCTCCTTCAGCTGAGTATTTTGACTGCTGCTGTTCAATTACCATTTGAGAAAGCAGGACTGCTGGGAAAGACAACACAACGTAAACCAACACTGGCTATAAAAGCACACAGTGTACCAATATTCACACTGCACAGCCCGGGTCTCAGAGATACTACCAAAAGCAACTTCACATCACACTGCTCAATGACACTCCTGGCCAGCAATGTTCAATACTGCCAAAGGTAAGAGGGCTTCAAGAAATCATGAGATCCTGAAATATCTAATTGTATCTCTGTAATAGAAACAGTAATTGACAAATCATTATTTCACATTTATAAAATATATGATGAGGAACATACCACATGCATTCTAGACTTTCTGTCTGCACTGGAAATCAACTGGGAAATTAGAAGGTACGGCGTAGAAACATCACTACGAATATACTGTATTACTGCTTTTGCAGCTGCAGTCCCAGAATTTGTTTCACAATAATTCAGTTACCCATGTTTAAATAACCAGCCAGCAGAAGAAAGGCTGATATATTTCATATGCATTCTCTTTGAGCAGGGGGGCCTTCACGTCTGGTCGAAAAATGTCAGGCTCATATGACACCACCAAAGTCAGGAGAGATGCCTAACCATAACTAAAAGCAGAATTTGGCCAACACAATTGGAAAATACCAGCAGAGTATATACAAATGCACACACGCAATCTCCTATAAGAGCAGAGCATGAGACAGATTGGATTTTTTTTAATCACACCTTTTATAAAAACAAAATTTCATGTACAAACCCCTCTCTGTGCTCCTACGTGGTTCATTTATCCCACTGCAACATAAACAGACATACCAGAGCCTGTAGCAGGGGGGGAAGTTCTTTTTTTTCTTTTTTTTTTTTTCCCTCTGTTGGGGATTTTAAATACAGTTTGAAGACCGAAAGATCTGTCTGCCTTCCAAACTGACTTTAATAGATAAGCAATTTTAAGACTACCACAGTCAGCAAGCACGTACATAAGCTATACATGAATATACTTATCTATATTTTAAGAACTTTTCTTTTCCCCTTTGTTTTCATAGTTTCCTCTAGCATACAGTCCAGAAAAAAACAAATAGATGTCTTTCCTGATTCAGGAAAACCACCCTTTTACAATGAATAACCTAATGATTTAGGTAGCATTTCTAAAGAATCCTTACCCAAAGGAAAGCAGTATTTCTGTCAGCTTCAGTGCCAACTTCTATAAGTTTTCTATCATCTTTGTAAGACCGTTCTATCAAACACACCCTTTAAGGAAGGATTTTCACTTGCTTTCTGCACGCAGTGCCTGACTCAAAGCTGCCATTCGCTTCTTAAAGTTTCTTGCCTGTTCCCAGTCCACTTCCTGCTAACACCTGGGGCTTCAATATTTTGCAAAAACAGGGTGAAAATCAGTATGGGCAAAGCCATAACTGAACACAAAGATTTGAAGAGACTACTAAAAATACAAGATTCTGAACCAGGGGTTAGCAGCGTTTTTAACAAAATTAAACAGATAAACTTTGCTGTAAATTAAAAACAATTCTCTTGTATCTGAGCCCATAATGACTATTTTGAATACAGATATTTACTGCTGCCAATAAAGAAATTTTTTGGTAACTTTTCTGTTATTGGGAAGAGCTTGAATACAATCCAGTCCAAAAAAATGCTGACTTTCCTAAATAGGGGCTGTGTTTTTGCAATAAAGAATACTGGTCAATATACAAGTGAAGGAAAACTGAACCAGATGTCAGTAATAGGACCACAGAACGTTGCATTTGCCCAGAATCGCTATTTTAAACACACGATGTTGGTCTACTGGTTTGTGGGATAATACATTCTTGGCAGCCAGAAGGAGTTTCGATATGTTAGAAGGTTATCCTCGAGAAAAAAAAGAAAAAAAAAGGAAAAAAAAAAAAAAAAGGAAAGAAGAGAGGTAGAGAAAGGCCATTAATTCATCAGGCTCCCTATAGCAGAAAAAAATTACGACTTACTCAGGAAATCAGTTCAAAGAAAAGCCAGTCTCAAAGCAGAAGGCTTGTTTTTTACATTAATTTTCATTTTTTGCTTTACTTCCTTATTACTAATACTTCATTGTACTTTGCCTTTTTTTTTTTTTTAAAGAATTCTTCCCTCCATATGCACTCCATTTCTGGGCAAAGAGTCTAAGGAAAAACTGATGAGCTTTCACCTTGCAGCTCAAGTGCAGTCAGACTGATGGGTGGGGGAACCCCACCAGCGACCGCACACACAACCCAAATCACACAAAACCCAGCCCTGAAAACTTTTTGCGCTGGAAACATTTGCTTACACAAGACATCTCCAGGATAACTGGAGGAAGCTGTTCACAGGATCAGGCCCCACTGTCCCAGATCCACTATGAGCAGCCCTGGAAACCATATGGACACAAAGAACATTAACCTAGGTCCCTATCCATTGCCAAATTAAGTACTTACACATCTCTAAAACTCTTTCTAGTTCAAAGTCATGGGGATTTGGGATTGTTTGGGTTGGGTTTTTTTCGGGG
>JAOXJM010000003.1:1355255-1366696 GCA_026413425.1 Tringa solitaria
AATAAAACTTCAAGATGTACTTAGTATGTTTGGCAAACAATCACTTCCCTGTTTTACCACGTAGTAAATTTAAAAATCAACTCTGTTCATTGTTTTAACAAACCCTCCTCTGAAAGATAATTAAAACCACTTCCCAATATACAACCAAAGTTTTATTTTTATAGTCTATCTTCCATTATGGCATAATCCTTTCTTTTTTTTTTTAAACCAGTGAAATATACAAATCACGCAAGACAGAAATATGTACATTAAATGTACAGAACAGAGGAAAGGACATAGAAGATTTACATATCTGAATGACAAGTAAAATATTTTACATTAAATAGCGTATTAATAGCTAGGATCATGAGATTCAGTTCTGCTCAGAAAATAGTCACTAAAAAGGAACATGAGGTGATTCAGCAAATGAAATGAAAAATGGTCATGGTTTTTGTACAATAAAAACCAAAGTGACATATTCAATGAATTAGTGCTTTATTTATTTATCTTACTTTAAAAGATATTTCTCGCAAACATCTGAAGATGAGGGGTAAATATGTCCTTGTACAATAAATTAAGAGCAATAAAGCGCCATTTAAGAAGCTGATAAATGATCAAGATGAACTTAATGATACAGCTTAAAGGCTCGTGAAAAGTTAAGGCTTTAGTACAATAGGCTAAAGTGTAAAGATTTTCCTCACTTGGTATTTGCAAAACCATTTTCTTTAACTTGTTGGGTGGGACTGAGTTGGAAAGAGGCATCTGAACCAATCATGAAATCCTATGTAACTACACAGCATTGGGGGAACGCATATTGTTCAACAAATAACAATTTCCATTTCAAAAAATGAAAAGTGAGGGCCAAATGCAGCACATTTTAGAGTTGGAAAGTGTCTCCTTTCAGCAATAATCGAGAATGCCCTTAATGTGAGAGTGGAACAGAAGCAATCTCCATACTAGTATCCATTCAAGTGCAGTGTGCTGCCTCTGCCAACCGCCCAAGAAGGTCCTAAAGCTGGCAAGAGGCTTGCTTTGTGGTTATCCTTAAAACTTTTGAATGACAAATGCTTTTAAAAAATAAGAAAAAAAAATAAAGAAACACTGAAAGTTTAGAATCCATCTAAAAACCTGAAGAGATCTGAAAAAGAAAACGGGGGATGAACTGCACCTGTAATTTAGATGGTTTATTATTTCTTAAATCATTAAAATAATATGTACAAAAAGCTTTGAAATATCAGACACCAGCAGACCACAGTTCTCCCATATATATGTAACTGCTCAAGTATAGTCTGAACAGTTGTAGTGTATATCTGCAATATATTATCTAAAGCATGTGTATTAAAGACATAGGATGATAAATTTGGTATTGCTGCAACATTTCATTGAACTATAATAATCAGTTAATGTTATTAAAATATGAAACTATTGTCTCCTTGAGTGAAAGCGTTCCCAAAATCTGCAAAAAAAAAAATCAAAAAATCAGTCATTCGAAGAGTGGGTATCTAATGATTTATTTTCTCACATAAAATTAGAGGAGTTATTTGTCAAGCTGTGTTTTGAAAGACAGCCAGCTATTACACCATTTTTAAGGCATTTTTAAATTTAGGGAATTCTATTTTTTATGGGCTTTCCAGGCTGGGAGACCGAAACTGTTTGCAACCATTGCAGCTTCCCTCCGCCCGGCTACAGCGCTCCGTGCAGTTGGCACCTCGGCTGCTCTCCACACTCAGTAGCAGGGAAGTTCTGCTCTGTAAGATGAGATACTCAAACATCACAATTAGCTAATAAGGCCAAATTCTGCCTTGAAGAAAATTAATCATCACGGCAGATTTTTTTTTTTCTTTTGGTTTTGTCACGTTCTGGAATCAGACATGGTGACTCAGAAATGGCGCGGTTGAAGCCTTTATGATCCTTTGCTCTTTACCCTCCGATGACATTGCGTACTTAAGCGGGCACATCCACATATGCAACTGACATGGCACTTCGTGATGAATATACCCCTTATTTACAGAGCCCTAAATGTACTGAACAGCTTTATATATATACCCTATTCTGATAACTTCTAGTGTCTGAAACTAAAAGTCACGGACAGGTCTGTGTGTTCCTCACATCCATAAGGATTGTTCTAACATCCCAAGCACATTACATGGTTGCTCTGCCTACTGCACATGTATTATGTCCCATGGGACTAAATTAGGATATGTTGAATTTCCCCCTCAAACTACTCTATTGTTTTTAAGAAAAGTCAATTTTTTTTTAACTTTGTAAAATAAATATTCTCAGGTTCTCCCCCATTATTGCCAAAAATATAAGCTGCACACAGTTCTGGGATGGACGCAGAGAGGGTCTCCAGGCACTTCTCTTTGCAACCTTTATACTTTTCTTTTTTCTTTCTTTTTTTTTTTTTTTCCCTTCCCCTGCCCTTTTTTTTTTCTTTTCTTTTCTTTTCTTAAAGACGACGACAACTCGACAACTCGTTAGACTCTATAAATAAAGTGGAGATAGTCCTGCGGAAAGGGAGAGGGGCCTGCACCCCTTGCTGGCAGGTGGCTGCAGCTCCTCCCACCTCGTCCGTCCCCTATTTGCACACAAATTGGTCCACGATCTCTGTGCACAACTTGCATTTCACGTAGCAGCACCAGTGGAACTTGCAGTGGCAGCGCTCTCGCTGCACCGTCTTGAACTGGTCGTACCCCCGGCCACAGCACATGAGTTCGCAGCCGTCCATGCCCTCCGAGGTCTTATTGCAAAGGCGGCCCTGGGTGCCCAGGGACCCAGTGCTCTCGTTGCGCACGCAGTAGTCAGGGCTGGGGTCGATGTAGACCAGGTCGTGGATGGTGGGCGCGTTGAAGCGGCTGTTCACTTGCACCAGCTTGCCCCGGCTGTTGAGTTTCATGGCAGCGGCGCTATCGTATTTCTCCTTCAGGGCATCGCCTACCTTGCGGAAATCAGCAAGCTGCAGCCAACAGGTCTTCAGGCTACAGGAACCAGAGACACCGTGGCACTTACAGGCCACGTCAGCCAGGTTGTACACGGTCTGGAGGAGCCGGGGAGAGAAAGCAAAAAGGATGATGAAAGATTAGCATGGCTGTGAAAGCATTTTTTTCCCCTCATTTCCTGCCCTCTGAAGCATTCCCACTCGCCCCTCCGCAATATTCGCCTCAGCATCCTCTTCTCGCCTGCAATACGCTGGGAAGGGCGAGCGAGCTGACACACGTGCACCCCCGGCACCCCCATTAGCCAGCAGGATGGGGGGAGCGCACTCGCCAGCTTCTCCCCGCCGCGGAGACAGCCACACAGCTCACACACGGCCCAGACAGCAGCATCACTCAGGCTGCAGTCAAATTTTAGGAATTTGCTTTCACGCCAGTGAAGGATTTTGCTGTTTCATTGAGAAATGTAAAACATCCCTTTATTTTCTATCTGAGTTACTCTCTCTATTGATCTCTGCTTGAGGCTGCAATTAGGGAAAGAGTTAAGATTCCTCTTGCTCCTGGCTCAGCTGCAGCTGATTGTCTACTCTTGGCTCGGCATCCTCCTCCTATCCCAAATATTGCTCTGCAAGAGAGACTTCATCCAAGAAGAAACCCCCAAACACCTATGGGTGGGAGACAGAGCTACACAGTAATATCCTCTTTACAAAGCTTTGGCAGGGAAATATCAGTCATTTGCCCTGTACAAACAGAAATAAGAGTCAGTGTTGACACTGCCCCAAAAATCCTGGGGTCTGACACATTAGATGATACTGTAGACAACTTCCACCCAGCAGTTACAGAGAGTCTTAAGGCTGCCAAATGGCACTGCAAAGATGAGGCCGAGGAAGGAAAAAACTGCTCGAGTCTATGTAAGCAACTGTGAAAGTGTCATTTTTCTTCCTGCTAATAGTAAATTGGCCTGTCCACTGCTTTCAGACACCCTCCTCTCACATTTAAATACTATTAATTTTCAATTATCTTTCATCCTTCTTCACCTTAGAACACAAGTGTAAAGTCTCCAGCCGACTATTTCTGGCACTTCAAGCTCTAGGAAAATAATGATTTTGGCTCTTCATATTCAGACTATTAAAAAAAAAGAAAAGTTTACACCCATTCATTTAAGGCATTTTCGAGATTAAAGAAACCATAAAGACATGTTTAACCACAGAAGACCATGTTTTCTAATAATATGGGGGAGCTTTTCACATCCTCTGGAAGCAGGGGAGGGGGGGAAAAAGTCAGAACAATCCTGCAGCACGATTCCAGCCTGGGAAGCCCAGCCCGTCCCTCTTCCCTCCAACGCACACTGTCCTGGCTGGAAATACAAACTAATAAAAGCCTGTTCTATGGAGAATGCACAGCAAGGAGGGCACTTTTAGTGACACAATACGAAGGGAAAGACAACACACTTCAGTCCCAATCCTCCCCCACGGGGAAGGCAATAGGAGCCTTGTGTCAGACAACCAGGAGCAACACAAATTCATATCCTCCACCCACCTACATCCTATATGTGCTGTTTTCTTGTTTTGTACATAAGCCTTGGTGTCAGGTCACCACCCAGTGCCGTCACGGCACATCTTTCCCCAAAAGGAAGGACACAGATGGGGGCAAAGGGACGTGCTGTTTCGCAGCCACTTACTCTTCTGCCGGCCTCGTTGTTGTGCAGGTTCATCATGATGCGGGCGCTCTCGTAGGAGCCTCTCTGATAAACTCTCTCGCGCTCCCGGGCATCCACAAACTCCTTGGCGAAGCGGTATCCGTACTCGATGTTATCCCCGCAGCCACCCCAAAGCCAGTCCCGAGGCAAGTCCTTGGGCCGCGCTGCTCGGCTGCAGCCACAGGAGGAGAGCTCGCCCTCCCGGCAGGCACGGCTCATGGCGTTGACCACCCCGGCCGCGCTCACCGCGTAGGTGAACGCCGTCTCCCGGCTGCCTGCGTGGGAAGACAAGCGGTGTTAGGGGAGAGCCCGCGCACACCGCTCCCTGCCCATCGATGAGCCGGGAGGGCAAAGGCTCTCCAGGAGCCAGCAAAATTCATTTAGCCTGCTAAAAGGTAGAGAAACCCTAAACCATGCTCCTCAAAAATGTCTTCACTCTGAAAAAAACAAGTGAAACCCATCCACTAGAGCACACAAGGTGCTTGCGAAGAGCAAGGGAGGCTTCTCATCCATGCCGGTGAAAGCCTGAACGAGGGCACGGGGAGGAGGTGAACTGAGGCCAGAGCACGATGCCAGCGGGGCCGATGCAACCGTGCCTGCATGTGAGGGGCGGAAAGGGAAACAAACTCCCTGTCTTTCACAAAAAAAAAGAGATGTTAAATACAACTTTTAAAAGTTCGGTTCTTAAATTACTACTTCTCAAACTTGATTTATGGACGTCACCCACTTTTACCAATTTATTTAAAGTCATAGCGTTTTACAAAGCCTCCTGGTATCAAAAGAAATGCACAGCAGAGTAAGACATAACTTTTCACCCTACATATGAGCCAGGCACTTCTGTAGGATGCTATTTAAAACTAAAGACAACCTGGGCTGCTGAGTATCTACCACTCCAGCTCATGTGAAAATGGCAAGTGAGTCCATGGACAATCATCTTTACAAATTACAGGGAAGAAAAAACCCTTGGCACAAGGCAGTCTTGAAGGTTTTCTCCTGCATCTGGTGCCCTAAAATGGAAATTAAAAACCTCGAGTTTCAAACTTTCGGAAGAAAAAATTACAACACCCACAATGCAAGATATGGCCACATATCATCCTCTTGACAGTATCTAATCCCACCTTTGAGCCTGCCTTCCCCTAGCTCTTTTCCAAGGGTGCCACAAATTCTGACTGCAACTAGAAAAGCTTTCAAACAAACAAATAAAAAATGACAAAACTTGCACCAGAGAACCCACTTGAAATTTGTTTTTCATCTTAAGAGACAGCATCCCACTGGGTCTTTTCCAAGAAAGATTCCCCAAATGACTGAGAATAGACTAATTTTTTTTCCCTATTTATGAGTCAAGTTTTATTCCAAATCTTTAGTCCAAACAATAGCTCAAGCTAGGTTTTAATCTTGATTGCTCAAGACTTTTCTTGGGGAACAACATGGGCCTTTGTAAAATCAGCTTTAAGAGGCTGCATTTTGGACACGTCATATGTACTTAGGCAGCAACATTTTGAGGCAGAAACTCTTAGTACAAGACCTACCATAACAGGTCAAATCTAATAGGAGCTTTCAAGCACTTCTGGAGCATAAATAATTTGCAGTCTTGTCCATATTTAACACCAAGATGACACCATGCTCAGAGCAGCTTTGTTAATATAACAGCTGTCATCCACTGGATTAATTTTAGTAATAGATGCTGGTTTTAAAAGGGGAAAATCAGAAGTCTTATGTTCGGAAAGATCAGATATAAGGAAGATGAAAAGCACTTTGCTCCCTTACATACAATGGGCTATTCTTACAGACACCTGCTCATGGAAGTACTTACATGAATTATGGGTATAAAGGGCTACAGGAGTAGCCTTTTCAGTTAAAAGAGATTTGGCTTTATGCGGTGACTTATGCCTTGCATTTACTGCAAACTATAGCAGAGGGAACCTCATACAAATTTTAATGTTCCCGTTTGTTCTGTAACACACATTTTTGGATTAATTCCTTAAGCAAAATTTCCACTAGATTGAGAGGAAAGAATCGTGGTCTGCTTTGGACCACAGGACTCGCCTCTTCCGTTCCATTTTATTCTTTTTCATGTTTAGTTAGCTCATGCTTTCACATGGTTAACTATGCCATTTATTGCAGGATTTAAACTCATAAACCTGACTCTTTTTTTGACTAGTTTTCATTATTAACCTGGAGCATATTTTAAAGAACTTACTCATAGTGGGAATGAGAAGGAAAGGCTGGGGTACAGAACGAAGAGGTGCCTCCCAAGTTCCCTCCTGAACAGTTAGGCAAATTATAAAACAGCATCAGCTGCTGAAACAGATTTCAAGCCCCTGCAGGTCGCAAGCCAACACTGCCTCAAGTCATCAGCCCCAGGAACACATTAAGAGTGATGGTTCCACATGGATGAGTTACTCTGAATTTTTATATTTTTTTTGCTCTAAGTCTTTAGGCACAACTGTGCTTTCCTTCACTGTCAAACATATCTGTCTTTTCCCACAGTCCAGCATTTCTCTCTATTGTAGCCATGGCAAGGAAACACACATTCCAAATACGTTTGAGTCCCCTCTCTCCCATATATATAAAACACAGAAATGGAACTGTTCAATATACATACACTGTAGGAAGCCACCCACAGAGCAAGGACCTGAGCTTTACACTTGATATGAATAAGTCTGCAAGAACAGAACATTTTTTTTTTATATACCTGAATATAGGATACAAAATGTTCTTTGTCTTGTATTTTAAAAGCATTCAATGTTGGGCAGCAGGCGTGAATAAACTGGACCTCAACCACACCAAGCTGCTGGGGGAGGAACCAGTTATTTTATTTTATGTTAGCACTTCTTTGCTGTTTGCAAAGCCCAAGCGCAGCCATCCCAGGGCTGGCCACAAAGCCAGGAGATGGCGCAAGGCGGTGAAGGCAGCCAGGACCATGGCCTGAGCTGGGAACCAGCCGCAAAGGAGAGCAGCAGAGAACAAAAGCCCTAAAATTTTGCAGTTCAATAGGCCACAGAGCAAATTTCCAAACCCAAGCTAGGTTTATTTGTACAGCTTTAGCTAACTTTGCAGGATAAATCCTGGAAGAAAGACTGTCCATTTATACTCTGGGGTAATTACTGTGCTGTCAGTCAGTGCTTTGCCCAGGCACTCTCCTGTGCACAACCAGCGACAGCGCCTCCTTAGCTCGGGCAACAAAACCCTCCCAAACTACGTGCATTCAGATCCCAACTACCATCTTCTCACGTTGGAGAGAGTAGGGAGTATCTGACAGTCCCCGACGAGCCAGGGGATGGCGGGCTGAAATAAAATTGAATCAGGCTGTAAAAGTCCCCATTTTTCCTTCTACTCAGAGGAACAGCAACTGGTCATTACCAAAGATCAGCATGAAATAATACAACTGTTACCCACAACACCTTTCTTGTTCTCAGTGAATACACTCTTTAGGCTCTTTAGCTTGAATACGGCTATTAACCTTGCTTCCATATGCAATTAGAGTAAGTGGCTTAATTACATGATGAATTGCTGTGTAGACATCAGCTAATACAGTCATATTCAGCAGAAGGGTGCGGCAAAGTTATTTAACTTGAAAGAAACCACGTTTAAATAGATCTGTCATAGTTGGGGAGGGATAAAACGTCTATTACAGAGACAGACACCACAAATCATGGGCCCAATCCTGTGCATTTCTTCACACCAGTAGTTCCCTTGAGCTAATTTTCACTTGCTTGGATAATAAATAAAGGGTGAAAGATGAAGGCCTAAATTTTAAACAGATTATTTTTCTGTCATTTGTTAGATTAATAGAACAGAAAGGTGTACAGAAAAAGTTTTCTTTCATGCTTCATGTGCTTTTAGACTTTTGCTCAGGTAGGGTAAAAAAAAGAAACTCTAGAGGGAGGTTAATACTGTGCTTGCAAAAAGCCTAGGGAAGGTTCTTTATCTAAAATCAGCTGGTCCAATTAGGTACTTTTATGCAATAGATATTTTTGTATTTGTCTGACAATCTCCAAATAAAAACTTTTTTTAACAAAAATTGAGGCCAAATGTGAATTTGTGTATTCCTTCAGCCTGAACTGGAGTTAGCCCGGTTGCAGATAAATCTGATTTTATATCTGATTTTAAAACTTCATTTTTTTAAAGCAGGACAGAAAAATGCTGACATAAAAGCTTTTATTTACATCTCCAACTTAAAAGCACTCCTGAATTTATCAGTGTACTGCTTACTACATAAAACAATTGTCACCCAGAAAAATAGGGGGTGTCAGCTGCTTACGCAGAATCTGCAATCTGACTTGGGCAAGTCAGAGGAAGGTTTCACCATGGATCCAGTTCAACAGTACTGGTTAAAATTTTGCCAAGGACTTTAAAATATGATGAAGTTCTTAAACGGCATGCAGCACGTGAGCATTGGAGAAGCACATTTCAAAGAGGATCTGATAGGGGAAGGGTTGGGTGGCCACCAAATTGTGATGAGATGTTAAACAGGAATCTGTCTCTCTTTACCAGTGATGTGATTATATTAAATGCAAATTACAAGGACAATCATTCATTTTGTCCTGATAGAAATGCTTTCATAAAAACTACCCTGTTGCATTCTTTTTAACATAAATCTACCTTTCTCAAAGAGAGAAAAAAGTTACCATATCTGGAAACAAGCAAGAAGGAATTGCCCATAAACACTAATAGACAGAGCAGCAATTTTCAGTTAACCTCCAGACCAAGAGCAATTTATTATGCAGCCGCTAACTTTGGATCTAGGCATGGACATCTTTGATTTTGCAAGACGCTGCTGTTTTTAATTCTCTTAGGTTGCCTTCATTTTGTCTCAGGTTTTCTAAAAGGAGATTTCAGGGCTGCATTTTCCTTTCTCCTCTGTTCCCATATGCAAATGTATATTCCTACTTTGTTTTCCAAGACACATGGCTGGACAGTGGTGGGAAATCACCTCCAGCTAAAAATAATTCAACTCCTTTGCCAACTTTTAGAAACACTTGATTGTATACAGTACTCGGTAAGAACCTGGCAAGAGTTTCCAGTGCAGAACAGTATGTGCCATACATATCCTTAGACAAGAGTTTAATCATAAAGATGTTGCTTCCTACCTATCTGCATGACTCTGCCAAAAACAGAGTTGTTGTCCACAGTGCTGCAATTCCATCTTCTATGTCTGAATTGATACTGGCACTCCTTAATGCCCGTCTTTGCACCCTCTCCAATGAACTGCATATGGTCCTGATACAATTGGCAGAGTTTCTTCTGTCCTTGGGAAAGCCCTGCTAGCTGGCTACATAGTGGCTGGGCTCCTATTATATATACCTCTGACATCTGAACAGGGTTCATGGGGTTCATAGGGTTCATCCCTAAAGACCTGCATAAAGAAAGACTTGGATTAATAAACAGAAGACAACAAAAAAAAAAGTTCATAAATCCCAAACAAAACTGTATCTTACATGAGTATACAACTCATTTTGCTAACAAGTGAGAAAAAAACCCCACTTAAATACAAAACTTTTGTTTTAAAGACAGCATAGAACAGAAGTTATTAGTTCCCATCCATGTGGTTATCACCATACATTAGGGACTGAAGCAAGATGCAGATCTGGAAGACTTGCGTCTAGGCAGTCCTTTACCAACCTAAATGGACATTGTAAAAGCAACAGAAGCTCCAAACAACTGCAAGGCCAGAAAAATAAATAAAGCAAAACCTAAAAAAGCCCCCCAAACCCCAATTTATTTTAACACACATTTTAGATTTAAGTCTGGATTTTTCAATCTGTTCTACCATAAACAAATAGGGAAACTTAACAAGCCAGAAGTTAGAAACTTGCTATGAACTACTTCTAGCTCAACACAAAAAACAGAGGCAAGTATATTCACTGTAAACAAAATCAACTTTGTTTTCTTAATTCTTAAAGTGCTCTTCACGTTTCAATTAAAAAGTGGCCATTAATCTGAAAAGGATCACTTGAAACAGCAGAGAAGCACCGTACACTATACAGAAATAGATAATCTGCCAAAGCAGCAATTTAAATGTACTTCTTTGTAACAAAATGTATTTATAAACATTTAAGCCACAGAAAAGTTAAAACTGAAACTTATAAAAGTTTTTACTTGTAAATCAGCGTTCTCTCATGTATATGCAAAATTTCTAATCCAAGGGAGTTGAAATTACTCTTTCAGAAGAGAGGCAATTCTAGTAATTTAATGATGATCAAATTAATAGAAAATCGACTGTGCAGCATTAAAAAAAAAAAAGAATTTTACAACAGATGTTGCACATTTACAGTTATTCGAGAGACCCGTTCATTTTACTACACAACGTATTACAACTTAAACATTACTCCCCTGCTGTCCCGTTCACGCAGTACTCACTCAGAAACAAAGTACATAATAAGTAAATAGACATTTAATCAAGCAAATCTTGACACCCCCCTTTTAAAATCAAGTCGATACAAGATGCTTACCACCAAGAGCTGGCTTCTATTACAACCTGGGTAAAAGAGGAGAAAATGGCCAGAGCCACTATGAGGTACTGAGAAGCCATTGTACTGCCAACTGTCCCCAAAGCACCTCCTTGGATTAATACTGCAGTGGATTTCTAGAGGGGGGAGAAAAAGGATCAGATTGTTTATTGCTTCTCAGACCATTTTCGAGCATTCAAGTTTAAACAACGGAAGTATCCGGGCCCCTTTTAACTTGACTCTGACTCGCCTGCCCTTCTCCCCGCCGAAGCTATGGTGCCAGACGCAGGCACGTCGCGGCTCCCGCTCCACCGGGCAAAACGTAAGAAGCTCACACTTGTATAAGTTAGCTTTACTCTGAACATTTTTTCCATATCA
>JAOXJM010000003.1:1371865-1404192 GCA_026413425.1 Tringa solitaria
GGGGGGAGGTGTCGCGGACTCTTTGTACTTCAGAGTGCTTTCCCCGCTCTGCAGTCCTCAACCAAAGGGTTTTTATTGCACCTCTCACATGCACCCAAGTACAGGAAATGGGAGCGTTCCCCCAGCCATGCTGTAACTCTGCATTATTTCCCTTGTACGCGACTGCGGGTCCACGGGGGGATGCGGGGAAGGGGAGGGGGCACATTATCAAAGCAACCCTGGGAAATCCAAACAGGCTGCGAAAGCAGCTCCGCTATCAATAAATGCATTCACTCCTTCAAAGTCATTCCAGCGCAAATAAAATCCCTTCAGGAGCCCAACGCGGGGGAAAGGCACATCTCGGCTGGCCGGAGCCCCGTTCCCGCCGCTCGCACGCCCCGACGGGGCGCTGGCCGCCAGGTAAGGGCAGCCCTCCCCCGGCATCAGCGCCTTCTGCGCACTCGCCCCGACCACTGACCGGGCAAGCCCCGCTCCTCGAGGCCCCGATCGCCACGCTCCCCGCTCTGCCCACCGCCCCCGGGACGCCTCTCCCCGCCGAGCCCGAGGAGGGAGACGCGCCGTCGGGGCCTCCGAAAAGGGGGTACCCGGCTCTGAGAGCCGAGGAGCGGGCTGCTCGGGCCGCGGGCGCGCAGGCAGGGAGCGCGATGGCGTGGAAAGGTGTGGGGGGGGGTTGCTCCCTGACAGGGCGGTGGAGGCGTAAAGGCAGCGCGGAGCCCTCCGCGCCCCGGGGGCGGGCGCTCAGCCCCGGGACCCTGCGCGCCCCCGCCGGCACCTGCCGATCCGGACGGGGCCCGAGGCGGCAACATCGCTCCCAGCAGATTTATTTATTTACTCCCTCATTGCTGAGGAGCCTTTCCATTAGGCATCCTCACAGCCCGGGCTGCGGTTCATTCATCGGGACGGCTGGTGAGGAATTTATAAATTAGGTGCAGGAATAAAAGGGTTGTTCGTTCCTTTTAGGAAGACCAACCTTAGTTTTATGCCTAGTAAATAATATTTTATTGCCTTTGGTTTACTGTGGCATTTCAATTATCCCCTTTAGGAGTCTGCAAACTGCGTGGGTTAAAGGTCATTTCTCAAATCACTAGAATTAGTAAAGGATAGCAGAAAACTGTAAAAAGGGGAGGAGCCGCGCAGTAAAACAAGAAAGATCGCCTGAAATAAACTAATAAAGAGCCCCGAGCTGTTTACCTCTCGCATCTGTATTCCCGAATGATGTTTATCATCATGTAATTGCATAATGTCATGGGGCAGAGGAAAACGCCTAGCCCAGGACGATCGATACAGGCAGGCGAGCAGGCAGGGCTGGCAGCAGCAGCTTGGCAAAGCCAACAGCAGATCACTTTCGTTGCCGGGATTCCTAGTCCTTACTTTTAAAAAGAAATCTGAACAGGGAATTTATAAATCACGGGCACAATTTCAAGCCATGGCGCATAGAAGTGGAAATAAAGGGCAGAAATCCAAACATCCTGCAAGGCTTTAAGAATTTTAATTTCTCCTCGCTATTTAAAACAGCTGGGTGAAGCTAGAGGGGGCAGGAGGGAGAAGTATTGACAATGCTACAGGCATTCGTGCTGCCCAAGCTTTTGTTTCCCACGTTTGCTGGTGATGGAGCTCTTAAGTTAACCGGGCAGTCGATCCGGTGTGCTTTACTGCTAACATCGGGGTGTTTTCTGGAGAAAGAAAAAAAAATAATGCTCAGAGTAATGCAATGGGAAGTGCAAATAGTGTTGAATGTCCAAACAGCAAAATCCCAAAGAGCAACTCTGCAGGATTTTAGAGATGAAGCTCTGCAATTCTCTGTAGGACAGCAATAGATTATTTCTGGTCTTTCTAGATGTGTTTCTGACATTTTTCTGCAGAGTAATGCATTTTAACAAAGGTCTAGTCACATCGGAATATTGCATGCATGTGTTCATTTTAATGTGTAGTGCTGTGTGATTTATATCTTTACACCTTGGCGCCAATGGCAAATATGCAGTCAGAGGCCGATAGGCACAGTTTTCCATCATGAGGGACCTATTTGGGAAACAGAACTTTCAAGGGAAGAGGGTATTTTCCTATATGTCTTTTTAGTTCATCATGGCATTTGAATATATTATATAGAAATTATTAGACATACTGCACTGAACCTTTATGAAGGCATAGCCCACCTACAGCTGCTTCGGTTTTCCTATGCATAGTGTATCTGCATATATGCTTTTTTTTAGGTGAGGGGCCATATATAGTACCCTAATGAGCATTTGACAGATCAAATACGTCATGTTATTTTGAACACATAACCTGCACTCTGCCCAGGTTATAAGCTCCAAGGCACTTAGATGTGACTGCCTTGAAATCATAGATGCGCTTTCCAAAGGCTGTTTTCTTTCCTAAAACATGCTGTTACTTTCTTCTGCAGACCATCCTGTCATCCAAAATATGGCTAAACTACCAAAGAAATGCCAAAGATGATGATTTTATACCAAGTCCTGCAATAATTGTTGTTTTCCTACATCCTTAGCCACTAGATGCACAAAATAGCATGAGAAACTCCCGCTCTTCTTAAATAATCATTTCATATTTCTGACTTACCTAACTGCTAAAGAAACTTGGACGAGTCAAGTCAAGAGACTAGAAGACAAAGAAATGTTTATGGACATGTGTGTCCATGTCCCCATCCCCCTCCCTCCCCCACCTCAAATCCCAAATTCATGATGCTGAAAGAAGCCAGGACGTTTGGGAGCAGCAAAAACCACTAGAGAAGAAAAAACACAGAATTTGTCTTTACCACGTGAAGACAGATTTTAGATGCAGTGATATGCAAATGAGAAGCATCAGGCATCAGAGGAAAGTTTACAGGGTAATGAAGTGTCACAGATTCTGCTAAATACACCGACCTACAAACCTGCAAACTCTCTAGAAAAAAAATATACCATTGATGATAACTCTACCAATTTGTTTTTAGTAGTAATGAACTGCATAACAAATTGCCCCCTCAAAACACTCAGCATTTGTCTGCATTATCAGCTGGCGAAAGACAGTTGTGGACTCATTTTTTTCTATTTTTAATGTTTAAAACACAGCTGGATTCTTTACATTCCCCTCCTACTGAGGTCTACTAAACTTTGCTGCCACTGCGGAAATCACAGCCCAGGTACAACACATGTCTGCTGGGTCATGGAGGAAAATAAAGAGATAAGAAAATTCTTTACAAAATGAGAAGTAAATCTAAAAGCTTTTGAACCGGGATGCCAACCTGGTGCCATGTTTGTTGGAGCATGGGGCTCAACTACCATGACCTCAGCCAGGTGGAAGATGGTCCAAAACTGCCCTCTCACAAGAGCAAGAAAGGTTGCTTTTTGGTGGACCACAGTGATAATTATTTTACTGTTCTGGGAGACTGATGCCACAGACAGTTACTTGAGCCCAACTCTGGCTCTGGCTTCTGATGTTTTTTAGTTTTATCTCTGGAATAGCAAGGTTGTTGAAGGTAATTGTCAAAGACATAACTTAATGCCCCCAGAAGCATTTGCTGTATTCTTCTCTTTCCTGCCTCTGTCCAGGGCAGGTGTCCCTCTCCTCACACGTTGTGCCCTTGCCTACAAGCTCTGAGTCTTTATCTCGGTGATACCACTCTTGTTCGCATCTCAGCCATCCCCCTGCTGCCACCATATGTCATTGGAATGTTTCAAGTAGCGAGTCTGGTTTACTTAAAGAATAGTGCTTTTAGAGGAATAATACTTTGCTTTGTTTCCATTAGGACCTTAAAAAAAACGTTTATGGGAGGAAAAATAAACAATCCCACCACCACTCCTTAACAACAGAGTACTTTCCCTCTCCTAATGCTACCAGTTCCTTCTTTCACCGAGGCCAAAGGCACCTCCCATAAACTCTGGAGAGCTCTTACATGTTCCTTCTGAGTGGCCCGAACATAACTCTCTCCAATACACACACACAAAGGCACACACAGAGTTCATTTTCCAGAGATGACCAGGCAGAGAGCTTTGTCGCACTGACTATGGACCAGCACGGTCTCCTGGTTCTTCCTCAGAGCGCCAAAGAAGAGTTGAGGCATGGAGGCCATAGCTGCAGAAGAGGGTCCACGCAGTAGACAATGGGGAAAGAACAGGACAAGGCGCTTTTCTACAACTCACCTGTATCACTCAGGTGTAACAGCCCTTTAGCAGCCCTGTACTCACGCGTGGGTCTCTGCCTTGTGGCTGTGCTTCAGGTTCCCAAGTGCAGCAGCAAAGGGAGGGCAGAAGCAGCCCAGAAGCAGCTGTCGACATGAGGGATCATCCTGGGGTGATCTTTGCACTTTAAACAGACACCCCTGTAAGCAGACTGCCATTGTGCTCCGTTTACACTGCTACCGCTCCCCAGGCAGCCTGAGACCTGGTTTGGGGCTGCACGTATGGTGCTGGGTGGTATATCACCTCACTGGTTTCACCATTCTCCTTGGACTGCATAAGATGGTACTCTTATCTTAGGTAACTTTTTAATCTTATTTCCTGCCTGGCATATTTTCATGGTGTTGGTGTGATTGCCGTGTCGTACTCATGACCCACAGGTAACTAGGATTTTAGTGATGGCAAACCAGCAGACCATGAATAGGCGTGAATTTACATGTGGGAGGAAGAAGAGAGGAAAGGGCACCACAGACCCATCGATGTACTTTATATTGGCATCTGCACACGGGGTAAACGACCCCACTTTGGGACAACACTGTGGGCATGGACCAGTCTGACACCCGCTCCTGACATGGTCACAACCATGTGTCATTGCCTGGGGCTGTGTCCACTCCTGAATAGCACTACTTACCTCTGAGAAGATTAGAAGATTAGGCTCAAGTTTGTAATTGTAGCAATATTAGATCCCCAAAGTCTGCATAGCTTAAGAAGGAATGTAGGTGGATGCTGTCTGAAGCTCTCACCTGAAATATCTCTAAGCATTTCTTTAAAATATGTACACACACATATCATCAGTAAGGTGTGTTTAAGAGTGAGAAGAGGGAGCTTGCTTAGCCCTTATATGACACTTATCTTAAAGACTACTTAGCTAATTCATCATTTCCTTAGGACTAAAGATATGTCATAACAGCTAAGCCAATGTATATTTGTCCATGATGGCTTAAAGCCAATATAATTCTGAACATAGCTATCAATCCATGCACCATGAGCAACACATCTGATAAATTTAGCCCTATCTTTCAAGCTCCATAATAGTCTGTGAATTGACCTTGATTCTTACCAGTTTATTGAGAATACCACATTGTTTGACAACTCATTTTACAGCAATATTTAAGGTTTAGATTAATTTTGAACTCTTAATTTTAAGTATTTGACTAGGCCAACCTTGTGACTTGTTGCTCTGATGATAGTATTGTCTTTATTTTTTAATGGAACGATTAAGGTACCATTTTAGCTCTATATTTTTTTTTGCTCAATTTAAATGAAAATTGTGAAAACTTTTGAAACCAGCACTGACAGTGCAAATTTTTGCTCACTGTGAATGACACAAGGATACACTGATAGCACAGCCATGGGACCAGGCTGAGTAGTATGTATTAATATTCTATACGGAGTAGGTGTAATGGCCACATCTGGCACTTACAGTGAGTGCATCCCCTGCTAAAATCACTAACTCAGCCTTAAAAGTTGGGATTTGATTTATCATGGATCACCTCTTATTCTTTTCTGCTGTTTTGAACCTGTAGACTGTTACTTTTTGAGGAGTGACTTGACAAAAAATGGTTATAGTATAATCCTGGAAGAAGCAAGGACCATTGTGGTGGAAAGTGTACGGTGATTCCAGGCAGGACCTGGCAACGGAGCAGACAAGGGCTTCTGCAGGGAAGCCTCTGCTGCGCTCCAACCTACCTGCATTCTGGTATCAAAGTCTGTGTATGTGTGACTCGTCTTGTTCTTCTTCTTCCTTTGAAGACAGAGAAAAACCATCCGAGCAGCTTACCGCGCTATAGGAGCTGACAATCCCACGGAGATGGTCTTCTGTTCTTTTTAATAGTATAGAAGACTGTAAGCTTTTTTTTTTTGTTAAGTGGCTGTGGTTTTGCTTCTGGGAGAGCATGACAGGTACTCATTATTACCCAGTGTGCTGCTTTGAGCAGCTCTGGTAATCACCCAGCCCGGTCTCGTTGGCATCTGTCCTGGTCACAGCGTTTCTTCCACCCAAGCAGTCAGTAATAACCTATAATTCACAGCATAGTGGTGACTCTATGATACCACTTTTAACAAAGCAGCCGAGCAAAGGAACAGCTACAGAAGTACCTACTTAATTGTTTGATAATAGTCATTGCATTTTAGTTTATCTAATTATCTTTATTATAGGTTGCCAATTTAGCAACTTTTCTTTATTTAATTAGCTGTCTGGTAATATTTTCATTAAACACTTTCTTCCAGAATGTCTGAGGCTTACAGGGTAACCTAACCAGCACAGAGGTGGCTGTACTGATCTACCATTGGTTGCAGTGGACTCCACAGGAAAACAAAAATCTCTTTCATTTCTCTAAGGTTTTATGCAGAACATTTATTGTGTTTTCATGATCAGCTACATGTACTTCTATGGAATGATGGAAATGACAGAGGCTAATACCCTACCTGCTTTTCAAGCAGAAGTGCATTTCCACACAGTTCCATCATCCTGTGACTTCTTTTTTTTTTTTTTTTTTTTGACAACATGGTTTGAAGTTATTGTGAGGGCTACATTATCATGAGTATGAGACAATGAGGATATTCTCTATTTCCATAGAAGCTGATAGTATTGCTTCACTATCCCACACCACCAGCTTGTGTTCCTTAGGAAAATATTACCAAGTTTTCCATATTTTCTTTGCGCATCTCCTCTTTATCAAAAAGGTGACTTAGTTCTAGGTCCCAGCTTGACTCTGCAAAAAAAAGGAGCATAGAATATACATTGTGAAAGTCACTTAAATAGTTAAATGTGTGTCACAGCAGGACTTTTTGCCACTAAGTAGGCAGAGTGCTCCCCTTCAAAATGCTGGACTTTATACTTGCTATTTGCACTGGAATGACTATTGACAGTCCTGTCCCCGAGACTAGAATGGTTTTGGGGAAACCATTCCTTGTCTGAAATTCAATTTGAGCAGTATTTTATTATACTGTGACCCTGTGAGTATACAATCAGGAGGGACTCCTGGGGTTTATTTCAGCTGATTATGGAACACAGAGCAGAATGCAGCCAGTGACCTCTGTAAATGATCACATATTTGACTTTTGGATAAGAAGTCATCTAGTCATAAATGATTTATCTAAGAGATTCTATCTGATCTAAGACTAAGCTTCACTCAGCTGTATTAGCAAAGCATGTAACAATTTATAAATTTCACATACTGTAGTACTTTAGAAAATATATTTACATTTTATATTCTTTACATATATCTGGACTGGATTTTGAAAGCTAATTCAAAGTGAAATCAGATTTTTAAAATATTTGTTTAAAAGCCCTTCCTAAAAATCTGGCATTCATTTTAAGATGATATCCTGTATTTAATAAGAATTGTTAATATTGTCTGTGTAGCATAATTACAAAGCTGTACTAAGACGTGGCATTCGAAAGAAGTGTCCTTTTCATCTTCATTCCTGCGGTGCAAGTGGGATGTGCATAACATCAAAACTATCTCTTCAATTGCCATTTTGTTTGTAACATGGTTTAAGGCAGTGACTTTGAAATGTTTTGAATATGCAAATAGGAAGAAATTTAGAAAAATAAAAACATCTGATTTTTACATTTGTCCCATTCCCCTGGTGTTTGACCTTCCTGAAAGTACTAGGCTATCACACACCAAGACACCTTTCTTTCATATGAACTACTCAATTCAAATATCTCATTTACTGTATTTTCAGACTGCAGTTTAATGTCTGTGTTGCTAAGTAATCTAAACTCTTCTCGGAACTCACCATGGTGTCAAGGTCCAACAAATCAGTTGCAAAAGATGCTCCTTTGGTGCAATTTCTCACTAATCACTCAGAGTTTAACAAATGGGCACACATCCCAATTTGTGTTTGGAATTTCAAAAGTGAGAGGGGAAAATAATCTTTGAGCTGAACTGAATCAGCAAATGAACTCTGAAAAAATAGTATTTCTAAACAACCCATTTTAATATTTCCCGATTTGTGTGATACCTTGGGACGCTAATGATGGCAACCTAATGTATATTAGGAAAAAATTATAAGGTTTTCTATATTTCATTCTCTATAGTGCAAGCTGATTATATTCAAATCCCACAGCAAGCAAAGGAGGGAAAGCATTTTCATATCGCACAGAATAGGACCCATGGGTAATCCAAGTCTGAAGCATGTGTTTCATTTCAGACAGTCTTACCTTTGGTGCCTCCTGCCTCATGCGAAGTCCTCTGTGCTCCCTCAGAGAAGATGGCAAAGCAACTAAAGAATCACAGCATTCCTTCAAAAAAACGTTTTCCAAGACTGCATATGGCAATTCTGAGGGAATTTAGAGCTAAAAAAATGTACAAAGCACTGCAAAAAGTAGAAAAATCAGTCCTGTACACCCCTACGGCTGCAACAGAAAAGAGCAAACAGAAGAGCAGCAAAGCATAAACTTTTTAACCAAAATCATTCCCTGCAATGTATGTAGAGAACAGATGTGGACAAGGATTGCTATGAAAAGGTATCACCATGACCATGAGCATTCACATTACCCCAAAAGCATTTATAATTGATTTCAGAATCTAAATCTTGTAAAAATTTGCTTACGTGAGTAGTTGTATTCTTCTATAAGCTATTTAGCCCATTATAGCCAAAAATGCCAAGTACCAATATCCCTTGCTCACTTGAGAAGGACTGGGAGTAATTCCTTCTCCCTTCAGTAGCATTACTGATGGAAACATTGTAAATTCTTAACCTGGTTCAAAGACACTAATGAATATAATAACATTTATAGTCAGATCAGTAAATAGTTCTCTGTATTGTAGCAGAATAGCTATATCCAGTGCAGTATCCTTCATATAGAAGGAAGATAGTGAGATATTTCAATTAATTTATCTATGGATTGCAAAAACTGATGGTAATCTTAAAGAAAAATTAAGAATACTCAGGTCTGAAGAAGAGATTCCACTAAAATATTCATGCCTTTGTGATCAAGAAAAAATTACTTATCATATCAGCTGGACAGGTCTTTTCCCGTAGTTTTCAGACCTTGATGTTTTATTGACCAAACTCCTTGCTTTAGACTTGAGCTCATGTTCTCTGAGGAAGTACAAGTGGTAATTATGCAAGTCTTTCCTTCCCTGTCATAGGCAACATTCACAAGGGAAATTTACAACCTTCAGCTTTCAGATACGGAGACTGGTTGTTTAACTTCAGTGAGAATAACTCTGACATGGGGAAAGGCATCAGAATTGAAACAAATCCTCTAGGAATGGCTACCTGGACAGCCCTGGGAGTTAGTTATTATGTTTTTTTTTCCTCTGCTTCTTTTTGCCTGCAGTAATCCCAACTGAAAGATTAGTAATAATTTATTTTTTTTTAGAAAACAGATTCCTTAGATATAATGCATTTTACTCCCTGAGGCAATAGCAAATCTATCTATAGCAGTAGAAAACTAACCTATAGACTGACTGAATGATACTTATTCAAATGGCAAAATTACCATAAGTGACCGCAATTTAGAGGCACTATAATGACAGTCTTATGAGTTGGTAGGAATAGAGTGCTGACCTAAAAACAGTCAGGAAAATTATAAACAAAATACATTGTAAATGAACTGCATTATAAAACCTAAGATACATTTTTTTTATCACAAAGCATTCAAAAAGTTAGGCAGTTTGTTCATCAGAATTACATTTAGCTCAAATTCTGATATATAGAGGAAATAGTCTGGCCCCATGCTCCTGAAAATGTACACATTTGCCCTACAAAGAAGCAAGTGGGGTACAATCAGAAATTTACTTTTAATCAATAGTTTTTCCATTCACTTCAGTAAAGTTTGGATTAGTCCCTTAATGCACACTGTTATGACTGACAACAATCCTGCCTTCACACATTTGATTGATTTAAGACTGGAGAAGGTACAGAGGGCGGGAGAGTTATGCACAAGGAATACAGCTGGTCCATCATGATTGCATTTCTGTGACCCTTAGTGGATTGTAATAAGGATCTTCTTATTAAAACAAAACAAAACAAAATAAAACTGCAAGAGCTCCAGGGCAGCTCTGTGTTCTCTTTTGGCCTGTGTTAACCTCTAACCAAAATCTGGCCATTTAAAAAAAATGTACTTCAGCTGTTTTTCTTTATTTTTAGAAGTTTAAAATGAAATATAAAGCCCATAATAAAATGCATATGAGGACACAAATCAATAGACTTGAGAACTATGTTAAGAACTACCCAACCTTATAGGTCTTCATTAACAAGGGTGTTCTCATGAAATTCAGAAAATGCTCTTATTCGCTTGTATGCATGTTGTTGTTCCTGAGGTTATTTATTTCTATGGTAACCAAAGCAGTAAATACAGCAATATTAGACAACAGTAATCAAGAAAAAAAACTTATTGCAAAAGAAGACAACTAAGAGCCAAAACAGAGGTGTTTAGATGATGGTGTAATTTGCTATAATAACTGTTTAGCCACATATTTGGCAAGCCCTGGATAATTCACTTATGAGTAATGCATTTGTCCAAATTACATTCAAATAAAAAATAGTTACCATGCTACATTATCATGCATTCTGCACAGATATTTCCTTTCTATCGATTTTCCCACGACAAGAAGACTTCTAACTGAACTCAGGTTAACTCTGGATTGGTTCTTATTTCTCTTGCGCAGCCCCTCAAAAGCTGGTTAGGTGATGTGGAGCCACACATCATCAGTCCTTTGCTATCTGGAGCTATCTGACTTCCTCACGCAGCCTCCCACTCGCCTCTCTGCTGTCTGCTCCATCTGGAGGGAGCTGGCTGCTCTCCTCCAGCCCCGGCTCCCTGAGCGCAAGGCAGCCAGCAGCTGCCAGAACATCTGCTGTCTCCTGGCCTCGCTGGGGTGAGTACCAAAAGCATGGCCTTTTTAAAGTTGGATAGTCGCCTCCATTAGAAACTGGATGAGTTCAAAGTTCTTGGATTTGTCCTGAGACTCGTAGCTACGTGGGAATATATGGTATAACTGTCTGTGACACAAATGCAAGTGCACATTTCAAAGGGATATATGCATCGTCTTTAGGATGCACTGGCATTTTGCCTGCTCTTCCCCTGCATCTGTGGTGATGTGGTTTTAGAATAGTCTCATTCTGAAGAAAGAGTCATTTTGAAGAGCAGGGAGTAGAAGGAATGTAAAACCAAACAAAATCAGTCCTTGATTCTCAATTGCATCCATCAAGGGTGGGCTTCTCAACAGGGCTACTGCTGCATCAGTGCCTCCAGGCCATACGAAATCTGTAGTGGTGTGTCATGGGCTACTCCTAGTGAAGGCAGGGGTTGCCTCTTCTTTGAAAAGGTGCATTTAAAAAAGAGGTGTCTTGCCTGAAAAGCTAGGAGCATGAAGTAATGTCACTCTAATCTCAGAAGAGGAAAATCACAGCAGCCCCACATCAGCTGTCCTTTTCTTATATGGGTCAAATCATGCCCTGGCAACATGCAGGGCTCCCGCTGACTTCATAATGGGAAATGTATTACTTATTTAGAGCTGGCTTGGCTTTATTTAGAATGATTTAATACATTATTTATTAAACATTTTGTGTTTTGGAGAAGCAATATCAACAGGTGAAATAGTCATGCAGTTCTTTGACCCTCTGTTTCGTACTTTCTGACAGGTTTCCACACAGGGCAGGACATGGTGTGCATAATTACTGTGGCTCTTCCAGGATCAAATCCCGGACCTGGAGCACAGTGTGAACAACCAGGAGATGCAGTAGGTGTTCTGCAATTGGCTTTATCCAACTCGTGCTGGCACGGAGCTGTTTGGGGCTCAGAGTGTGTCTGAACTGACGTGTTGGCTTGAAACACAAGCTGACACATGGCTTCATCCCCTGATTGTCCCCCACTGCTTATAGTTTTGCTTGCTCAAACCTCAAGCTACTTTGGCTTAAGTCTGGAGTGAACAAACAGGCTCTCTTAGAAAAAACCTCAAGCTCAGAAGAGGTTGACCCTTATTCAGGCTGTGTCCTATAGGGCTGGAGGAGCTCTTGGCCGGTTCCTGCAGCCAGAGCTGCCCCCTGGGGAGCTCCTCTCCCCTGAGGCACCCAGTGGACACAAACACACTGGTCCTGCCCCTTCCCTTTGGGCACTGACAGACCCTTTCTATAGAGGAAAGAGGGGGACTCCTTGCTGAAAGCAACCTTACAGAAAAAGGGGCTCAAGAGCCTTTTACAGTTTCCCCAAATCTGCCATCCTCCTCTATATCCTCAGTACAAAGCGTTGGCACAGTGTCCCCTTCACTGCGCAGTGAGGCAGGAGCTGCCTTTAAAGCGGAGGTGATTAATGCTGAAAATAGAATAAAAGTGTGTTTCCAATGGAGTGAGATGGAGAGTCCCCTTAATACAGGCACTGACTGAATATAGAACAGACCATTCTGAAAAATTATGCAGGTCTAGAAAGAAGATAGAAGCAACTGCTACTCAATTTGTAGTATTGCAATTCAAAGCTAAGTAGGTGTAAGTAGAATACACAATAAATGTATATTTAGCTGTAGTTAAAAGTGAAACTTAATATCCTATGTTAGTACATAGAACACTCTTAGCAAGAAAACTAATTTATAGGTAAAGAAACAGAGCTTAAAACTAAGAGGCTGTGTGTTTTTAAATAACCTAAGTAAAATGCATACTTACTTACCTTTTATTCTCCTGCTGTGTGTGCCCTGAGCTGGTCCAGGGAGTTCTATGAGGTAAGAAATTCCTGCTCAACAAAAGTTCCTTTTCTAAAAAAAGTGAACATAATGGAAACGGGGAACCACTTACCAGGCAGCTGAAAAAGGAGCTGACTGTGCTGAGAATTTCACACCTTATGGCTTTTGGTCAGTAAAGTACATAAACAAAATGTAATTTTCTATGCAATTACACAGGGTCACACAAGAATATTATGTTTTAGAAACCCACTCAAAAGCATATTGCTCTCTAAGAGTCCAATCCGGAAAATGGTTCCTCACTTTAGTAAAGTTGCTCGTAAGCATTTCTGGGAGTGGGGCCTAGGAGACATTTTCCTTTTTATGCTTTCTTAAACAGTTTATGTGATAGTAACAACAGGAAGATAAATTACTTTGAATGGTAGCAATTAGAGAAATAAGGAGTGTGATAGATTTACCATGTGGAAAACATCTCTCACACATTTTCTTACAGTCATTAAACCTACTTTTAATGACACAACACTGATTTCAGAAAGAAACAAAGTTTATTTGATGAATATAAACAAGCTGATCAACACTAAATACTTCCCATACACATGATAACAATGTTATGAACTCTAAATACCTTGGTACTTTACACTTCTACTAGACATTAAATTACAATGACTGTCTAATACATGCCCACTGGTAATTTCTAGGAATTCCTTAGTTTCATATCAATGTCCTTAACCATATATCAATATCACAATCCAGAACATGCCACTCACTTGAAAAAATTATTACAAGAAGCACTACCAAATGAGGATCTAAGGTAAATAGGGAATACTGACCCATTGCTGCAGGACATCACATTCAAACATCACCCTACACACACAAAAAAAACATTGCAGATATAGTTTGTGTCAACACATCTGAGGTCTTTTCATAAACACTGTTTAAAAAGTAAATTGAAACCCACTTTCAAATGAAAGTCAATGCGCAGGTACGTGCATACTGGATACACAAAATTCATTAAATACAAAATTCATACTGTACATTTAAATGAAAGAAAGAATGTGCAGTACAAGACTGATCTCACAATAAAATAATAATCATTATCTTAAATGTTAACCAAAAGTTGGTTTGCTTCTTTACACTTAGAGGGGGAAAAATACCTACCAAACATCGCTCAAATAAAATATTTCCCAACATCACAGTGTTTATTGTAAACCCCGAGATTCTATTTTAGTATATGAAAAGATTTTCTCCAAACATCATAGAGTATCACATGAAATGAAAAGAAAAAAAAAAAAGAAAGAATAAAGCAATGTTAGACAAAATTTTCCTCTTTAGGGGCTAACTTGTAGGCCCTGATAAAAGTTTAGATTAACACTCTTACCAACATGAGTGGAGCAAAAATGCCCCTAACATAATATCTGTGACAAAATTGGCACATACATATAAATATCTAACTATACAGCTTTGTATCTGTGACCCTATTTCCCCCTAGTTTATTTCCTACTTCAAGTATTCAGTTGCAGAGTTAAGGTAAAGACCTGATTGTAAGAGACACAGATGATTGTCCCCTACTGCGACAACAAATTTGTCATGAGAAACTAGTTTTGTTGTCTGAGTTTCCAAGTGCAACATTTGTCATATGTGCTAAATATACTCCCAAAAGCTTTGCTGTTTCAAAAACAAAGATCTAAAATGCCATTGATAGTTAAAGGACAAACTTTTTAAACATGAATGAAATTGGGATTATCTATGCTATACTAATTCTATACATTTTACTCTACTTACTGAAAACAGTAGCATCCAGCAGGACTCCTGCTTGAATAAATTGCTCTTTGATTGCACCAAGAACTATGGTACAAATAAATAAAATATCATCTCTAGACAATTTTAAAGGGATTACTATGTATGGCTCGTGTAGGATGTTTAGGGTTAATTGCACCACAGGTTCAAAAAATATTTTTTCTAAATTCAGTGCAAGACTTTAGGAGTATCCATTTAGATTTCTCTTTTTTACAGCAGCAAAGAAAAACTACTAAGGATTAAGGCCACCCATGCTTAAATTTATTGTTTGTCCTTTAAAAATGCAGATATTCTATTCCCACTCCCATCTGCATGGAAGCAGTTCTTCCATGGACAAAAAGATGACTCAATAAAACAGCCAAACATTTGCACGTTTGCCAGACTGACTGAAAATGTTCATGGAGTCCTAAGGATCCTCTCCTTGAGAAGTGGTAGAGATTTGACTATCAGTTATATTCTCTCACTGAATGTAACAACTTCGCATTTTTATTTTTCCTTGTATGTGCTTTAAATTTATTTTACTAGCTATATTTTGTTGATGCAAACAGCCTTTAAGTGCTGTTTGTTCATTGGTATTTTCTTCTTTAACGGCTAAGATTCATTGGGATCCGTGTTGGAGACTGTTTTTTAATGTAGAAAATAATAACAAACAGTTCCTCATTTACAGGAGACCTAGTGCATATACTGTATTCACAACAATCTTTATTTTTGTTTGTTTTGTTGTTTGTTGTTTGTTGTTGTTGTTTGTTTGTTTGTTGCCTTTTTTTTTTTTTCAAAGAGTCCCAGCTTTTATTGTTGAAAACCTGTATGCATTTGGATGGTAAAAGGTTGATACATCCTTGTGTATATGTCCATATATATACATACTTATGTATTTATACATGCCTCAAGCTTTTACCATCCAAGAACAGATAAAGTCTTGTATATAATCTTAGATTTATGCTCAAATTAGATGTCCTATGCATTGTCAGAGACACACACCATATTTTCATAAAACAAATCTTTGTCATCAGTTATTAGTACCAAAAATTGATTTCATTTCCAACCTGGCCCAGAGCTTAATACCGGTTATACTATCAAAGTGTTTTGGTTTTTGTTTTGTTTGTTTTTTAATTCTTATTATTTTTATCAGTAGATATAAGAAAACAGAGGAGGGTAAAGGCTTGGTTTTATTTTTTGGAAAAGCCCACACCTAACTGGGTATAGGATTAATGCCAACACCCTTATATAACATTTTACTAATACCTCTTTGATAATCTAGTGCAATAGAAGTGATACGTTAGAATAGACTAGGTAAAAATCAGCAAATGCAGATGCCACATCTAAGAGAATCTGAATTACTTGTTAAAATTAATATAAATTTACCAAAAATTAGTTAAATAACCTGTTTAACTGAACTTCATTAAACAATAATATTCTGAACAGATGGTTTCTTAGTGAAAACAGAATAACTTGCAAGACCCATTAAAGACAGAACTGAAGTTCGTGTAATTTCTACTTGAGTCTCCTTCATTATTTTCCAAAGTATCTAATTTTTTAGTAGACTACAAGAAATAATGGAGAAAATGCCAATTAATGCAGCATTTCATTAGATATCAACCTTAGCATTCATTTTCTGCATCTGTGATCTTCTCCAGGATATCATGGTCATGTTTGGAGATCCAGTGCAATAGATTATCATCGTTACCTTCTAGCGCTACACTTTTTCTCTTCCTCTTTCACTGGTTCCTCTGACAACTGTAACAAGGGAACAAAATATTCCAATTAATAACATGATTGAAGCATTCAAAACATCCTAGTTCTTATCTAATCAAGCTTCTCATAGACATCCATGGGTATATTGCTTTTCTAGGGACTAAGGATTAAGTAAGGATTTCAATTCTATTTGAACCCACTTAGTATGGTTATAGGGTGGCAATTAGTTTTACAGCTGATTTGTATGACAAGATTCCTCCTAAATCGAAAAGACTTTAAATTCCAAATATGTGGAATTATGTTATGCTTGTGATTCTGTAAATGTTGAGTTTTCTGTTCTTATCTATAAGCACAGCAGCTTTGACCTGGAAATGCTAATAATAAAACTAAATATTTTTATTTCAAAACCAAAGGAATCATCTATTTATTTCAAGTCAGTTCTATGGCAGGTGAGAATGTGCAGTACCTCTAGCAACTCTTCAAAACTGAAGGTACTGAAAGCAACATTTTATTGTTACATTTTAAGCACTTTAAGTCCACTTTAATTTACAAAACAGTAGAGAAATATTTTATGGATACAAGAACCTCAGATTTATAAAAGTTTAAATATACAACAATCTGTTCTGAGTTTTTCAGCCATGCAGTCATTAATCAATGGTTTGGCTGGCATTGCTGAAATCTAGGGGACTCTGAGTGGTAAATGGTGTAAGCCCAAATCAGTCACTGGAAAGAGTCTTCCTGCTTTCCATGGGCTTTGGATGAGGCTCCATGTCTGATTATAAGTGACAACAGAGTGAGGCCTGAATGATTTTTATTGTCACACTAGTTCTGCTGCAAGCAAACAGCACAGTATTCTTGAACAGAGAGTGAAGGCAGTGAACTAGCCTTGTTCACATTATCTATATATCAGATGAGTGGGGGGAATTAAATGATTCCTTTACAGGGCAGTTGTTCATTTATTTTCTGACTTTGTTTCTAGGAAAGTGGAAATGTGTTATGTATGGGATTCTCTGTAGTTGCCCTTGCATTTATGTAACTTTAGAAGTTTCCAGATCATCCAATTTTATGAAAAAGCAATTTCCATAGAATGCTTATACTTTGGTATACAGCTGAAAAATTCTTAAATTTTGTAAATAGAACTAGTTGACTAAAACCCCCCTTTAAATTGTAGAAGCTAATATTTATCCGAGTAATTATGCTGCGAGTGAAGTGAAACATTGCTTACAGAATAAACTTGCAAATGATTTTAAATCCCTATTTTCAAGCTCATGTCTGTGTGGCAAGTACATATAACGGTTTATATAATACAAACTTAGATGAATAATTTTACTTTTCCAATGGGAGGTTGGTACAATTCTTCTGGTTAAAACACTTAGGGACTAATCCAAAGCCCACTGAAATGTGGAAGGGTTCCCACTGATTTTAACAGGTTTTGGATCTGGCCCTTCAATGGAGAAAAAATGACTTCTGCAGAGCTGGAAAGCCAGGGAGTTCCTAAAGTAGATCATGTTACTAGTTCTGGCACATAAAATCTTTGCAAACTTTTTATGAAAACTGTAAGTCAGAGCATGCATTACGTTTCGTGAACTGTGCATAGCTCCCATTCTTTTGTGTACAGAGTATTTCTTAATCATCATTCAAAGAGATATATAGGCATAGGAAGCACCCATATAAATTAACGAGGAGAGTATGTTCCAGAAACTGTAGCACAAAAATGTCCATATTTTTTAACAGGTTTGCTAAAACATAATCACAGCAAATCTTCTATACACTTGATATTTTACAATCTAAAGTTCCTTTGCAATTAACACTCATTTATGCTCTTAAAAAGAAGAAACAGAATAAAGTGTGTAATCTGAGGAACAGCAACAAATCACAAAATACAATCTCTCTCCAGCTTGCTCCCCAAATTTTCATTGGGGTTTTAGTATAGAATGAAACCCCCGAATAAACCCCACCCACTTAATCAACCCACCCATTCATCAGGAAACCATACATGTATCGGAAATGTAACAAAAACTGGTTCACCACAGGTAGGAAATGCAAAGTATTTCTCAAGTAAGTCAAGTAAATATATAAAAGGATATTGCTGTCAAATACCAACTGAGGTTGAGTAAATTAAATTTATATTTGTTTCTTCAATGCTGTACTTGGTATAGGTCACTGAACCTCTAAAACAGAAATAAAATTTGGTAACATACATTGGGCCTGAGATTCAGCAGTGCTCCAGCTGAAATGCATGTCTTACGAGTTTGGCACCTCTGACAGTCCATTAGATACCAGTCAATGAAAACAGCAGAAGGATGTGAAGATATAAAAATGTAGTAGCCCACAAATATTTGTTCAGATTGTTTTTCCTTTGGATAAAGACACCTGCCTGATTACTACTTTTTACCTCCAATCCTTTCCTCTCAGCAGTGATTTGCAGAAACAAGCTGGAGAGGGTGGGTAAACACAAAGGGGTTAAAGGGGAAACTGTTTAATAACAGTAGTAAAATGCAGGCTATTTTTGACATCTGGGTTAATGTCCATTATGCTCCATATGCTTTCCAAATGTTTGCAACAAGCACCCAGATACAAAAACAGATACCCATTCACATAGGCTTAAATGGCCCTCTCCTAACCTGTTACACATGCTACCTACATAAAAGGCCAACAACTGATATGGTAATTAGTGAGTCAGAAAGAGAGGGAATAGCCACTTTATTGCAGGGAATTGGTATCTGACCAAATGTTAGTAGAGAAGGATATCATTAATGAAAAGCTGCGAGGGCTATTTCTGCTCCTTAATCTATGACAAGGCGTCTGCATTATGATGTGACATCTTTTAAAAAGCTGTCAGGACGAATTCCTCAGTTTCCTTTTCTAGACTCGTTCATCATTACTGCATTCAGAGTACCAACAAACGATGGGAAATTATTTCATTTTCTGGAAACAAGTAACTAGACTGAAAAGTAGTACTTAAAAAATAAGGCTATAACTCATAAAGTCTTTCTCAAGTGACCTCCTTGAACTGAACTGTGCCTCTTGCAACAACAAAATCTAAATGACAGGAAGAAAAAAAAATGCATTCTTAATTTTTACTTTTGTCTGTGCAAAACCATGAAAAGAATGACACAATTAACTAAGACAAAGCCCTGGCATGGTACTGTTCTGAATTCTGTCCCTGCCACTAGCTTATTGTGTGACTAAGGATAAAGTTGTATCATTTTTCTGTGCCTAACTTGCTTTTGCTATAGCAGGGATAACATCAGCCTCCTCGCAGGAATTTGCAAGGCTTAATGTTCGTAATGTGCCTTAATAATCTTGGATGAGTGCTAAGTATTATTATTTTTCAGTTCCTGCATTTGATTAAAACTGAAATAACACAGTAAAAATTAAATTAATATATTAAGTTACAAGTAAAGAGCAAGCATGTGGTTTGTGGAGCTACTTGTAACACTTTTAATATGAACATGTATTACAGGCTAGGTGATTCCCATGGTTTGTAATGACATGTACCATGTGGGCATAACTTAACAACTGCAGAATCCCCCCAGATGTTTGATTCAGCCAAAAATCTGTTTGTGGCTTCTGTGCAAGCCCAGGGCTCGGACCAGTGGGAGCACTGTGGGCTGCTTTTCCCCTGCCCCTGAAGTGCCATTGCAAACATGATCACAGTCCAGATATTTGCAACTCAGCACAAGAAACAATATTATGTAGCACCGATCAGCTGGAGTGCTCGCCACCATATAGCTCCCTTAATATAGGATAGGAAAATGGCATGACATGTACTATCTGAACTTCTCTGTCATTACAGCCCCAACAATAAATACTGGTTTTGCTACTTCCTCCTGGCCTAACTCCCATGGAAAGAATGAAAACCCACCTCTCGCTTTCTAAAGAATACAGTAACCTATTAAAGCCTGTTACATGGATGTGAAAACCTCTAACGAGGAGGGCTGAGAAATAATTAAGACATAAAGTTGTATCCAACCTATGTAGAAAACTTTCAATGCTGAGATGCCAAAGACACCTAAGACACTTGTTGAGCTGAGTGAAAAGGTAAAATCTAGTTTAAATTTATAGCATTCCTTCAGTGTCCCTCTAGGAGTTTGGCTTTTTGCCAGTGTTCCTTGTTAAAAATTTGTTAAACGTGTTTGGCATTAATGCAAACACAAAGTGCTCATTTGTTACAAATTCTATTGGAATGCATTCATTTAAGGCAATGAAGTAGTTACCAGAAAAGAAAAAATGTTCATTAAGTACATTTTAAAAATACAATGATGTATGCGGTGCATAACTATGGCGCCCCAGTGGCTATATAAATATCTGACAGAATAACCACAAGTTGTGTTTGGTTTGAAATTGGAATCTTTTAAACATAACCGATAGAACAAAAACTGGTTTTGTTTGTTGTCAAAACTGATGTTAGTCTTTCTTGTTTAGAACTAGTTAAAATAACCAATGTTTTGGCATACAATTTCTTACATCTCAAATCAATAAAGCCCACAGGTTAAAGTAATGCTAAAAGAAGTTTCTCGATTTGAACGGTAAGTGCAGCACTGCACATTATCTGGAGAACACTGAACACAGAAAGTAAACACCCTGCTTCGAGGAGAACAAATTTTAGTCATTCTTAAAAACTCCACTTAAGGAAATGTTACCTGGGAGATCTGCAACTGTCTGACAACATTCAGGTATGCCTAGGCAAAGGTGTCCTGCTCTACTCTTAACGCACTAATCCTTTCAGAAATAAATAGCTGAAAACTAGTTTACAAAATCCTAATAACAAATCTCATTTATAATAACAACATGAAATATCCCTGATCATGATAATTCGATTTTGAATATGCAATTCTGAGGTTTATTTCTTAGAGGCTAGAAAATATCATCTTATCTACATTTTAAAAGTAAAACCATCTTTCTTTTTACTTTTTCAATGATATATAGTTTCTTACAATAAAGCTTAAAGATGGTAAATACATGATTAAAATACATTTTAAAAGAAAAATCCAGAAACTGTGTAATTTAATTAAATATTGAAAAGTTTGCAAGAAACATCAATATAAAAAGTTATTTATAAAGACAAAATTAACTTTGTTCCAAGAAGATTTTATTTATCCCATTTGTTGCTATTTATGTTTTAAATTCATTATACAGTAAACTTCAGAAGGATCTGCAGCTGGTGGTAGAATCATTGCATGAATGTGATGAACTTTCCATATTGCTATAATGCCAGATTTGTTAATCTAAGTAACGGATAAAAGCAGATACCATTGGGATGAATAAAATCAAATGGATTCAAGCCCTCTAGAGAGCAAGAGTCCTTGAAAACTACTGTAAAATTATATGATAAAATTAGATGAAGTTTATGAACCTTGAGACTATTTGGACAAGGATGTCTTCTCTACTGGGAATGTTTATAAATCAAAATTAGACAAGTGGTATATGAGTTGAAAGATAGCTTTTTTTTTAATAAACAACTTCTTTTCATAAAACAAGTCTAGTCCAAATCAAAACTTTTCAGAAATATGAGAAAACTCAGCACATACTCTTCAATCTGTCACTTCCACACTGAATTAAAAAGAGGGTTATGGGGAATGTTAAGGATGGCTTCAGACGAGCACCCTTCAGTGGGCTGAGCTGGAGTGTATTGAAGACGATGGAAGAATTTCCACTCCAGTGGACCCGAGAGCCACTCAGGGAAGCAGCAGTGACTCAGCAGTGCAGGGAACGGAGCTCTTTGTCAAGACATTTATGACTTCCTTAAGATGCAGCATGTGAGACCATTAAGACTTCTTTTTATTTTTCTTTAAATCAAGCAGAATTGACAAATAAAGAAGAGCTCTTGGGTAAAATGGTTCAAACAACAAAATTTCCCAATATGATCCTAAAAACTGTCAATTGCAAAGATTACTTAATGAAATTTGAAGGAGCCTTTTTCATCCTTGCTGATGTGGAATGCCATTTATTCTCATGCTAGGGACTAATTAGGGGCCTTTTTTGAAGATCAAGGTTTTTGCGATCTCTGCTTCTTAATAACATGGTTTGCCTGTCTGCCACCTGGGACAAGGCAAGGCACTCTCTCTAACTCCTGAACAGCAGGCACTGCCTTAGGCCATTGCAAGTGCAGGCAGGAAACTGATCCTGCCTTCCCAGTCATTTAACCCACTCACTGCCGGCCCTCCACAAGCCCACTCCAAGTCCTGAACAGGCAGTGACCAATCTAGTGGGAAAGCATTAATGTAAAACAATAAAAAATGGTGTGGCTGGGAATCAGACATCAAGGGTAAAATTATTGTATTGGCGTAGCGATAAAATTGGCATCAGAAACCAAGCTCTACTTATAGAGTAGATTGGATGCATGTGGCAGTGCTTGCTGCAAATCCACATACCACTTGCTGTGCTCCAAGCAGACAGACAGTTTGTGTTTCTGGTGGCTGGGAAAAGAAGTGGTTAAATAAAAGCTGTGTCAAGCCCCCAATCTAATAAGTCATCTTATTAGGAAGTTGTGATGCCCTGTTTGCCCTAGCCTGTGGCTTGTCTGCTCCACTGAAAGGTCTCCTGCTGGGACCTTTGTGGCATTATATGAGGTAGAGAAGGCTGCTGCAATATATGAGCCTTGGTTTTGAGCAGCCAAAACAGCAGGAGAACTAAGCTGCAAAGAATTAAACATGTAACAACTTTGTAAAAGCACAGACAGTGATTGAGGTTGGCCCTTTTGCTGTTGACACATTCTGGCCCCTGTAGGTTGTGGTCACTAAGCCCATTAGAGTTGCAGTGTGGCAACATCTAGTTCAGCAAGTTCAATGTGTTTCTGTTTTATTTCTAAATACTGGACGCAAGCTGGCAGTGATAGGAGAGCGGAATATGGCACCAGAAATATGTCATAAACACAGTCATCATTGTCAGGGATGTGAAATTACTTTTCAAAGTATTTATTTTTGGCAGATGGAGGTTGGGTGTATTTTTGCATTTTGTTAACTGAAATTTAATTGCAACTTGCTGCATGTTTTGTTTAATTAAAAAAAAAAAAGGAACCTCAAGATGCTGTTTTCTCTTAAAAGAGAAAATTTTTACTGGATAGAGAAATCTTTGTTGCTAGAAATTCATTGCAAAATAAAACCAGAAAAAAAACAAACCCACTAAAATCTCAGCTGGGATAAGTTTCACTTATGAGTATCCACTTATTTAAATCAACACTCCCCACTGTTCTTTTATTTTTCATCGCTTTAAGATAAAACATATATTTAAATCAGATTTTAAAAACTGGATTGTGAAATGGACAAGAAAGATGAATGCAAGTATGAAAGGAGATATTACTGATGTATCTGAGGGGTGATTTAAATTATAAACCCTAATAAAAGATACAAATCAGAATAATATCCCTTCCTATCTCCCCGCGGACTACACTTCTTTCAAGCAACAATGGAAGGTTTCTGTTGCACATTGATGAGGCTGCTTGTGGTCCCTGAGCTCTGAAGTTTGTTTGCCTTTCAAAACTGCATTGTGGTACCACGTTTTGTAAATCCCTGCAGATTTGTCACTGCCAGGAGTTACCAGTCCACAGATACGGAGCAAATGATGAGTTGGCTGAACACTTGTGTATCTGAAACATTTGTCTCCCTCAAGCGTGTTAGGTGTTGCCGCTGTCCGTGTTCCCAAATGAGCTAAAGCTTATGTAAGAGGTTAAATGTGCAGAGAATGATAAAGACAGGTCACGGCTGAAGGAGGGAAGGCGTTGGCAACATTTTCTTCTTTCTTTCCGCAGGCATTTCCCTGGTGCCCTCCGGTTTCTTCATGGGTGAGGTAACAGGGCTTTTGCTCAGGCGTGGTCACCCTTTGGGTGCACCCAGCTCTCTGCTGCTGGCAGCGCTGCTCAGGGCTCATTAAATTCCAACTTGCTGATCCATAGAAACGACTGGCCGGTCCTTTTGGAGGGACAAAAATGATGTCAAAGGCAAAGCACATTCTTTGGCCACCAGTGATGAAGGAGTGTTTCTTTTCTGTTCCTAGGAGTTTGCCTGAACCAAGCAAGGTCATAGCGGTGGCTTTTCTCTGGATGAGGGGAATTTCTAGAATTTTTAGGACCTTTTTTTTTTTCTGTCATCTTTTTAGATTTGCTGATAGTTTGGGACTAGAGGGAAATTCTTAAAATCTCATACATATTTGTCTGGCTGTAGGGAGGATGACATGGTTTTCACCTCATGCATCCTACCAGAGTCATTCAATATTTAATGGCTAAAATTGGCTGGCTGTTGTGCTTGAATAACTCCAGTTACTGTGGCTGTCACCACAGTCTGTTGTTAGAAGCATATTGGCTACTGGATGTTGTACCAGAGTAAATACTAATAAATGTGGTGGTTGTGGTGAGGAAGTTTAATCTAAAAGCATTCCAGACAACAAGCAGGCATACAAGGGCTGTGCTCCTTCCTTTGAAGTACCCAAAGGCTGGATGGAGTCGGGAGGAAGAGAGGTGGTGAGGGCTGAGTGAAGGTTTGAGGTACTTCATGTGTGGGCCTATTTCTTCCCTTAGGAAAAGGCTGGATTCTTGGCTAGAGAGGACAAGTCTTCTTGGAAGTGCTGGGCATAGTATAATGTCCTTAGGGCAGATGACTCCAGTAAATTGGCAGAAGTTTGCTGGGATTATCTTTTTCTTAACTAAATAATAATAATAAAACTAATAAAGTTGCATCTAACAGCTTGCGTCTGCTTTTCCAATCGCTTTAGATTGCTTATCTTCTAAAGCTGAGAATAAAATAATGAGCTTCAGAGTATAGGTCTGTGGATCTGAATATTTGTACCAACAGCTATATGTCCCTATCTATACTTCATAATTTAGGTAAATCATTAACATGCCATTTCATTAGTCTGTTCTGGTAGTTAATAGACGTGTACTCTTCAAAGTTAAACTATTATTTATATTTAAAACTAATTGTGCTGTGGAGGGCATTGTGAGGTATGCTTATTGCATTAATAGTAATATTAAAAAAATCAATATGCCAAAGGATAGCTCACAGTTTTTTTATATATCAAAAGCCTGTTTTTCAATACATGAGAGATACTTTCATCTTCTTCCCCTCCAAATGCTCCTAAATATTTTTTATTTTAAAAGCTTCATGATATGAACCTACTTATAAAAGTGAAGTGTACAGTTGCATCTTTTAATATCAAGAAGAAAGAAATACAAATAGGGAAAGTGTTAGTAGGTTTGGTCTATTTGAAGTAAGACCAATGCTGGATCCACTTAAAACTCCTCGAACTGCTAAAGCATTACAATGACTGTGTGTGGCAGCGTGAACATGACCATACATGCTCGACAGCTACTTATTTTTTTAAATACCCATCCAAACAACACACGGCATTTTGAAATCTAACTTGTGTGGTCTAATTATGCAATAATTTTTATACTTTAGGCCCAATATTATGAGCTTCTCCACAATTATAGGTCTGCCCACGCATTTCTCAGTGCATGATGGGGAAGATTTAGGGACCAGTTCTGGTAAGTCTATAAGCATATTTTTTAATTTTTACTCTAAGTGAGCCTTAAATGTGGACCTAACATTAAGAGAATGCTTAAGAGTCTACCCTGAAAGGGATTTTACAGACTATCCTTTTACTAAGGGCATGTACATAATATGTCATGCAGATCGAAGACCCACAGTTATCAGCATACCAATAATAAGGACTATTGCATACAGAGAAATAATAAAATAGCAATAAGCTACTTGTTAAAGCAAAATCTTGCTCCCCCCGGTCTCAAAACACCATCTTTTTAACCATTTATGAACTCAAAAGCATGCAAGTGTGTAAAAGTTAGCAAGATCAGAGGCTTAGATTGCAAGATTTCCAAAGGAGATACTCAGACCTTTCATGCAAGTGTCAAATGACAGGTAAACATATACAACCGAAAATATGAACTTCATTATGAAATCATATAAAATTGCAAGAGCAACATTTTCTACTTGATGCATTTATAAATATTTGATGCATTGCAATTAAACTGTGTTTAGCAATACAAGACTAGTAAATTTATGAGTAAAAATAATCACTACAATCCATCATTAATCACAATTTACGCTGAACAGTATTTTTTTCTAGAGAACACCTAGTTCCCTATGCCTGTTTACTTTCCCTTCTCAATCTCCCATTCCAGCTGTGCACCTTCTATATTTTTTCTCCCTCTATTTTTCTGCTTGCTTAAGCTTTATTTCTCCCTGCTCTTTTGTATTCCATTATCTACAGTAGTGCTTTTACCACTCTGTCAGTCTCTTGCTGGTCTGTGACCAACACATTGCTGAGTGGTTGTACTGGACTATATATAGCTGGACATTGTATGATATCATCACCATCTACTTTACCTACATATTGCAGTTCTGTTGGTTTGAACAAGATAAAACACGAGAAGAGTAATTCACAAAAGCATTTTTGAGGACAACAATTTGCTAATTAAAAACAGCAAAATAAAACCAGAAGATAGTCTTGTTGTGCATGCACAAATGTGTCAGCCCCACTGAGGAAAAAGAAAAGCACAGAGTGATGCTTGACTTGTAGAAACAACTTGGGAAATAAGAATAATGACAGTGGTACAAACTCTGTTCATTCCTCCATTAATTTTAGAGGAAGTAGCAACAAACCTGGTACTCAAAAAAAAATCTTTTCCTCTAAAACAACTACAAGAAAGACAAGATAGCTTCAGGAATATTTTCCATAAACTTTGTTCTTAATGGACTCTCAATTCAAGAAAAGAATACCAAATTTGACAAAACATCCTAATTGGTCATTAAGCATTCTAAATACAAAGAAAATTATCCAGCTCATGTATTCTAATCTTCTGGATTTATTTTTTTCCTCACACTCGTATGTCTTGTCTCATTTTCCATCTGAACTTAAAGATATAATACAGGTTACCACTGCTACGTACACCTCTACATTCATGTTTATATACTCTGGATATGAGACACAGTGGCCTGTGCTATATAAAGTAGAGTGGGATACAAAGATGTGGAAATTCAGCAAAAAAGCACAGCTGGACCATGATTTCATATTTGAATTTAGAGTACTGTATTGTGAGGGCTAGAATATAAAATGTGAGGATTAAGTCAAAGAATGTGGTTTCACTGCATTTTTTTATTGAGAAAACCTTGTTTTTACAAACATTTGCACAGATCAAATCAAACTAACTTTTTATTAATTTGTCTAAGTTACATGTACTTTTGAACAAGCCAATTTTTGTAGCATATAACCTAACTGTAATTTATCAATTGTTTTATCACCAAAAGCAATTGATTTAGCCAGGAATAGATTTTTAACAGAGCTCGACAATTAAGAGTCATGTAAGAACCAACAAAAAACCAGTAATTTTTTCATGCAAGTCACGAGATCCATAACATAGGACATAAAAAAGGAGGAGGATCAGCCATGTCCTTAGATTCCAATAGAACGTTTTGGGATCTTTATTTTCACTTCATTAAATCAAAGCTTATCTTTAATTCTCTAAAGTATGTACCATCTACCAATTGGCATTGCCACAATAATGATCACAAATATGGTTTTTTTGGCTCACAGAAAACGCAGCTTGTCCCAGTAATAATTTCTAATTTAGCTCTCTTCCAAATTTCAAAGTATGGATCAGGAACAACTCACACCTTCCACTATGCCTATGCAGAAGGAAACAGGGCCTGCCCTTCCCCTCCAGGGAACGCATCCTCCATGCTCCCTGCAATGCACATGCCCTGAGAGCTCAGGGATCCCTGCTCAACCCGGAACATTGCATTTAATAACCGTCAATAGACCAATATCATCCACAAACTATTTAGCACTGTTCCAATTTCATTCATACTTGTGGTCTCTGCAGTTGGCATGGCAAGCCTGGGCAACAGTTACATGATACTTGAGTAAGTGTTGCTTGTATTATATCTAGAGTCCACTGTCTGCTCATTTCACTAAGTGTCCATATTGTGGAAAAACTTACCAGTCATTCCATATTCACACCCTTCAAACCACTTGTGATTTTAGAGACTTCTCATATTTCTACTTCTTTTCCAAGCTGAAGAATTATATTGCAATAGCCTCTCTTTACGTAGAAACAATTTGAAATCTCTACCATCATCCTTTTTTCCTAGCCTTTCCTGTGCTCTCCATTCTTCCTCAGTGGCTTATCAGAAATGTGTGGTATAGCAAAGATGTGGGCAAACTCCAAACAAGTACAGGGGTTGAAAATGGCTTGGTATTTAGGTATCTATTTCTTTCCTAAGTATTTATAATATTGTTTGCCTTTGTGATTACTACCACAAATAAAGCTAAATTTCTTACAGGACTATGCACAATAATTGCAACATCTCCATCCTGAAGAATAATGGCTAATTTCTGTACTGACATACGGTATGTAGTGTTAGGGTTGCCTTTCTCCCATATGCTTCCTTTTACATTTATCTAAAGGAAATTTCATCTGCTGTTTTACTGCCCAGTCCCTCAAGTCACTGCAACCTAGATTTTGAATTTTCAGAATTCCTTCAATCCTGCAGAGGAGCAAAATAGATTTCAAAAACAATTTTCATGGGAAATTCCCATTAAATATCTCTAGTTTCTCAAAAGAATGAGCTGAAACTTGCAGGGCAGCTGGGACTAAGGGAAAGCAACAGACATATTTCCATTCTGTGCCTAATTCAACAAAATGCCAATCCACGCTTGTGGAATCCTTTTCTGTGCTGGTGTTGCTGGCTGACACAGTGTCAGCATTTTTTCAGGATTATGCCATTATCAGCCTGTACAGGGAACCTTTAAAACAGCTGAAATAAAAGGGTTCTTTTTGCATATTTATGCCATCCTGCTCTGAGCACTTCCTGCCAGCCCCAGTAAATCTCTTTGCTAAATTTCAATTGACTCTCGTGGTGTTCCAGCTGTTAGATAAACTTCCAAGGATATTTTTGTGACAGGTACAAACCTAGACAGGAAATCTCAGGAAGAAATCCTAAATTAATTATATGTCAACATTCAAGCCACAAGAAGGAGCAATTGTCATAAATTTTTGAAAGTTAGAATCCAATTTTAGTTGTAAGTGCAAAGGAGTTCACTGACTCAGTTGTGAGTCAGTGCCAACAAAATAATATATTTCACATTCTTTTACAGCTCGCTTTGGCTAAACATAGAAGGGAAGAAGCTAAGATTAGTGAACTGTATATTTAAATCACATAAAAAGACTACAGACATGAACCAGTAACGAATCGTATATTTACAAATTATAATTCAGTATTGCCTAATTTTCTCTCACCTTTCTGAAAACGCATACAAAATATAACCTAATTTTGTACTAAATGAAAAAATCTTCACTACCTGAAAGTCTGATAATGCTGCCAACAAAATCTTTCTGCAATACCACACAACACGTACCCCTGCTCTCTTCCTCTATAGACACATACCATGCATTTCGTTTGCTTTATGAACGCTGGTAATATCGAGTAAGCAAGGGGCCGAGAGAGTTGAAACAGTCCTGGCACAGAGAGCACTGCCCATGTTTCCCTGGTTGTAGCATTACTATGGATTTCTTGACAGCTTTTCCAGTTCCTCTGCCACATGTGCTTGCAGCAGCTCTGAAGGCGGCGTCCAGGACACGTGGGCAGTTTGAGTGCTCTGCAGCCACCACCAGCGGTGCAGGTGGCAGAGATTCCCTATCCTGTTCCCCCAATATTCAAAAGATTTTCCTGGGAATGCTGTGAAATGCCATAACCCTGGCTGTGCTCCCGCCCTGCGGTGCACCCCCAGCAGCGCAGGTGGCAGCGGTGCACGTCCTATCTGGCCCATCAGCTGAGCACAGCTGGGAGCAGAGCTCTAACCCGCTCCCAGCTGAGAACAGCTGAAAAAGCCAACCACTGGGTGTCAAGTCAGGTACTACAACAGCAGCCTTTTGTTCTAACCTGGTAGGGTGGCCCTTTCCAAACCCATCGGTCTAAAGACAAAAGGGAAAGTTTTGAGATACCTGTTCTCTGAGTACAGAGAAAAATGTGTCGTGGGAGTAGGGAAAGAGGGAGGGAGAGAAAATACATTAAGCTTTGCAGGCTGCATTTTTCAACACAGCTTTGGGGCACATATGGGAGATGCTTGTGATCCTCATTCTATCACCGGGTCTCTAACAAGCCCTGGCAAACAGCCGAGCAACGCACTGCTATAAATCCTGTGGTGTTGGTACAGACCTCAGGATGCTGTCCCTGTCTACCACATACAGAGCTAGCGGTGAGAAACTGCATTGGCCACAGCCAATACTCCCACCCTTGGCAGAGCTCTGCACCACCAATGGCTATTGGCTACATAGCCCAGCAACCATCACTCACATAAGAAAAGCTCAAGCAAGGAGATGCAGCCATCTTCCACATGCAGAGGCAAGACAAAATGAGCAAGCTGGAGAATCTGCTCTACAGCAAGAAGAGTTACAGCTCATGGGGAGAGAAAGATAGTTCAGACTATTGACAGGACAGGCTAGAAAACAGTCATCTCACACAATGGGCACGAGGCCATGGCTGAGTATTCTGTTCCTAAACAATATTCTTTTATAAAATGCAGGTAAGATTCCCCCTGCTTCACTGAGTGCTTTTTCTTCACAGATGAAAGACACTAAAAGAATCCATCCAAAGCCTACGGAAAACAGAGTCTTACAAATTATTTCAGTGGAGCCATGTCAAAATAGTCCCAGGAAGCAAACACTCAGACCCATCCGCAGGCAAAACTTGGCCCACAGCATAAATAGGAATACATCAGAAATCCGGCAAGGCACCAGCAGGAACATACTGCACTTAACCAACCACCTTGATTCTGTGTCTCTGAAATCCTGTGCATAAATAACTATTTATGTCACCCTGGGAGAAAAGGAATGTATGATATGGCTATGAAACCACCTGGACTTTAATATATAAAAAGTGTTTTCACTACTTATGGAAAGCTAGACATGTAAATTACACTACCTTTAGCAGGAAAAAATATGTGCCAAAGACCCTGCCTAGGAGCAGAACTCAGGGAGAATAGGGGCATGGTCATGCCAGTTTTGCAGTGTTTTCTTTTACAAGCCTGTTTTACTGCTGAGGTGGGGGAGACCAGTGTTATTGCTTCCTCAGAAAGCTGTTCTCACAGGATTTGACTGTTGGTCATGAAAATCTTATAAGGTCAGGCAGTCCTGCAAGATTTTAACAAATTGAGTGTTTAACTGTGTTCTGAAGATTTTCGTTATGTCCATTTCTACGGTGGTAATTAATCCCCTTACAAATGTGTATCCCCTGGGAAACCAGAATTACATAGAAACAAATCTGGAGATATGCATTAAATTCCCTTGAAAATTTACACAAATTGGTTATAAAATTATTTATCTACTTTAAGAATTTCCACATGGACAGATGAATCTGGCGTTATCAGCAAAACTGTATCTGCATATTTACTATGGAAATACATCGGCCTAGCCCAGTTTCTGAAGACATCATTTTGCAAGAACAAGACACACAGCCACAGCATCCTACACCATTAGAGGTCCCCTCAAGGCTGACTGTTAGCATTAGAACATTAGCAATCTGTGTATTTATCAAAATGTGGACACTGGAGTGGCTTGAAGTAGTTTCACTTCCTCTTAAATGATAATAAATTGGCAGCGTGAGTGTTGACTGCCTGAAATGCAACTTCATTACTTCAGAGGTTAATGGAGCAACCTCTCTCTGTTGATCTTCCTGTCACCATTGGCTACAAAAGACTCTCTGACACAGTGCAGTTTTCAGGAGAGGCACAAGTATAACAGAGATTAACCACATCAAAAAGAATACTGTCCCACTCCATTATATTCTGCAAAGCTGGTGTGCAGTAAATCACAATGGCCAAAAGTGTGATCTGGCTTGTCTGAAAATAAAATTAGCAAAAAAGAGGTGATGATGTTATATTACTGAGACAAATACATTTTCATCTTAGAAAGAACAGAAGAGTAGAGAGAAGAAAAAAAGAAAAAGGAGAAAGAAGGGGAAAGAGAGGAGAGGAGAGGAGAGGAGAGGAGAGGAGAGGAGAGGAGAGGAGAGGA
>JAOXJM010000003.1:1404292-1427959 GCA_026413425.1 Tringa solitaria
GGATTTAGGTAAATTAATATTGATTTTCTACAAGTATCACTAATAACTCCTTACTTCTCTTTTTTAAGTCCAGTCATAATTCTTTCAGTACTCATGCAACAGTCTGGTATCTTCCAAGAGTGCAGCCAGTAAAACCACAGCACAGATTATAATGGGAGACAAGAGATTCTCCAAAAGCTGATTTTATAAGAGTCCTTATCCTCAAATACTGAAAGGTATTTTAGGGAGCAGTGGAATCCAGGTGTCCACTTTCCCAGGTGAATGTCCAAATCACCAGGCTGTAAAGACATCCTTTCTTCACCTCAGTTTGTATCTGTGCCATACAAAGTAGAACCTCTCCAAGGAAACAGCTTGGGAGGCCACTCAGCTGAAGGCTCACCCAGCAGCAGGATCGGGTAGGCAGTCCCTGACTGTGTGAGATGGGAATGCAGGGTCACATTCATCCTCCAGCTGGCTTAACTGGAGAGGTTCGTAGTTGCCTGAAGACTCAGATGCTCCACAGTCAAATGCTGAAAGACGTGGCCTTGGATTCTCTCAAGCAGACACAGAAGAGTGGACGATCACCCTCTGCACCCTGCACAGTGCTCCAACTGCCAGCCTCTGGGAAACGCACCTCACCTTTCCAGCAACTTCACTACTCTTTGACTTCTATTTCCTAGCATGCACATCATTTCGTATCTGAACTGCCTACTGAATCTGACCATACTTCACAAATCTGAGAGGGCCTAGCCTCATTTCTAGGAATTTTATTATTCTCTCAAAAATCTACATGGCCGTTAAGTAATGAGCATTAGACCTCAAGCAAATATATATGGTCCCTCCTCGAGATCTCCTCAGGTCCTTAAACTGTTTTAGTAGCCCTGCATCCGGTGCATTCTGGTCCAGCAACAAAACACACAGCTGAAAAACACTTTATTTCTCTTCATTTAAATACTAAATAAGCGCCTACTCATAGCAAACTTTTAAAGAATTCTTCAGGCAGAAATAAATACTGATGGCTAGGTTTCAGTTGGAAAGAGCAGACAAACAACAGAAATGTTATGAGACTGGCAGCCGAGAATCCATTTCTTAGCACTGCTAAGAAAATCGGTTGCTGCTCTTTGCCTGTAAGGTGTTACTTGGAAGCAAAATCACCCAAGGTGAGCTTATCTCAAACAAGCCTGTGCATGAGTGGAACTGTGGATGTTCTCAAAGTCATATCTTAAAAACAGGCATTACAGTCTATTCCCATTTCTGTTTAGGATGCAAGGAAAATTTGAAAGAACAGATGTCAAGACTGATAGCCATTTCTGAAAGATCAGAAGCTGCAGGAGGTGACATATGGCCTATCCGCACGTGGTCAGCACACAATATAAGGCAGGACAGACCATATTCCATAGTTTTAATGCATTTATTGGCTGGGCTTTCCCAGAGCTTTTTAGAATGTCTCTGACCATCATCCCTTTCTGCCTTTTTAAAGTTTCCCACCACAGCATGTCAAATGTTAGCTTCAGATCAATACTGCCCTCAACACACACGCAGCTACTGTGTAGTTCAATGGAGAGTTCATGTCGAAGCAAGACTTGTCTACCATAATTATTTTGTGTAACACAAGAGATACAAAGCTTTGGTTCCTGTCATTTCTCTTTTTATCTGTCACATAGTGCTATCTCATCCTCAGAAATCAGCATGGTTTTAGTAACTAAAGGTACAAACAAGGGCTTGTTTCAAAGGCACACCACTCAACTGAACAGAAAAGAATTGATTTATCTGTTGAAAAATGACAAGGGAAAATAAAAACAAAATTGCAAAATTTCTTATTTTACTAGACTATTTTCCACATAAATTAAAAAATATGGATCACATTATCATTAGTTTATGCAGTGACAGTCTAGTTTGTGATGAAAAAGCAAGGGATATCAGAAAATGTGTAACAGCAATCCATTATACAGTATTTGCTTTGCAGAAAATGTACTTATGAAATATACATGTGATGAGATATGATTAGGATGCAGTTCTTAATTTTGATTAAAATGCTGCTTCCTTAATGTTTACTGAGCTTCAAAACCCAGCCTGATTTATATGCTTATATAGTATCTTCTTTTTTTTTTTTAAATCAGGACTAAATATAACTTCACTGCTATGTATGCAAAAATGAATGCAAATATAAAACTTTCTTCTGCTTACAATTATTAACCTGAGACATAAACTACAAAACTATTAACGCAAAGCCCAAGATGATGACTACTTCTAATAACAGTAACTCCAGAAGCCTGAAATGAGGTCTGAGACCCACTGCAGTGAGCACTGAAAAAAAAAATCACAAGAGACATGCCACTTCCCCAGAGAGCACAAAGCCAACTAGGCCAGATGAAGAATGAGAGAAACTAAGGCATGGAGCACTGTTAAGATCATGTCTGAAGAGCTCCACTTGTCTGTCAGCAGAAAAGCATTTTTTCCTTTTATATTTACTTATTTGTGAGATTTGTTTAGCACGTTTTGCTCATTTAACCCCTATGCTGTGGACAGTTTTCACTATGGTATTTAAAATGTATATTCAAAATGTGTATATTGTTCTTTATCATCAATGATTCTCAGTCTTGAGCAGTCCCCAGCTATATGCTGTGCCACGCTATTTCAATTCTCATACCAAGTGAGTGCAGCTCCGTGAATCAATAATACTTTGATTCTCCACTGTGGAAACAGGACTTGACTTTTCTGGCAGTGCTGGGGGTAGTCGGTATTATTTTAATTCATTTGAAACCTTTTTTGCACAGAACTACATGCACAGATGCTGCCAGATGCATTGTTCCTGGAAAAATAGGTTACTGTCAGATCTACTGGCTGGATGTAGACTCTTAATTTTAGGTTCTCTCACCACATTCTTACAAAGTAATTCTGTGGGTGTGTGGCAGGCTGGGAGGAAAGGCAAGGCTATGGAAGATGGGGAGCCAAACGTCAAAGCAAGCAGAATATCCTTGAGTTATATTTACAGCTCTATCTGGCCATTAGCAGGGTGGGCCCGAAAGAGCAGCCCCACTGTTATGTCAAAAAATAGCCTCCTTACAAAACATACCAAAGACACTGCTTTTATTTTACTACTAACTTCACTGATAGAAAATAATCGCACATACCCAATTCTTGATTTAATGCTAAGGTCTAGTTCATGTGATATTTGGCACACAGAGAACGAATGTTAATTTCTCCTCTATCTACAGATCTGCGTGGATCAGGCAGAAGGAAAGAGCTGACCAGAGATCTCTGCTCGCCAGCTGCAGACCAGTTCCAAGGGAATAGCAATGCTGATAAATCCCCTCATAGCCCTTTGCCCAAAGGCTTTCAGGGGAGGTCAGAGGTCAAATAAGACTAGAAAGGAGACTTTGGAGTCCAACTTGTCTTTTTAAGACTTTTCTCTTATTGCCATCTCTTAGCCCTGGATCTGTGGGTGCCACAGAGTTTCCCTTCACTACACCAGAAATGGCAGTATGCCCCTTCCTTCTGGCCAGAGCTTATACAAAGATCCAGAGCTGAAGTGTTTTAAGATGATTCATTTAAAAAGTGAAGGAAATTGTTAGCTTTAAAGTATGAAAAGATGATCTATATGATGAAAAAGGTAACTAACGATAACTTTTTTAGTTAGCAGAAAAAAATACGACCTGGAAACAGCTGAAGAGCATCCTTGCATCCACGCAAGGAGTGAATCTTGTGATGTGCACTCATCCCATTGCAGAGAGGGCTGTGCATCTCCCCAGATCCTGAACGAGGAGCGGATGTGCTGTTACAGGAATACACACTCCCAACTTTGCTGAGAGCTGTACAAAGGGTGTTGCACCTTATAGATTCTGCAAATATAAAAGAAAAGGCCCCCTTATACAATCTATGACTCATGTAAAAGCTAAATATTTTAAACCAGTCAAGGCAGACATAACTACAAAGGGTAATTTGTACAACACTTGAAATACCTGGCTCAGCTCTGCTTTGTTCCAAGAATATGAACAACACTTGGTAGCAGCATCCAGAAAACTCCAAATTCACCTTCCTTCTAAAAAAACCCTCTCCTCTGATGTGAAACTAGTGCATCAAGACCAAAGACAGAAATGTAAAAAATACCTCAGAATGTACCCAAATTATATTCAGAAAAGGAGCAAAATACTGCTCCTTTTCCATGAAAACCTCATTCCATGCCAAAAGCTTAGTTTTGATTAGAGATTTTAAAATTGCATTTCAATAGGTCGTACGTACTCAGTAACAACTATTTAGCTGAATGATGTAACACACACCAAAATAACAAACTGATCAATAAATCTGTTTAACCATAACTAATAAAAAGCTCCTTTAGGATTTAGTCATAAATGCATCATTAGCTTAATGCAACGTTTTCAGGGAGCCTAAGTCATGTATAAAGCCAATGAGTTCTGCTGCATTCTGCTGGGTTAAGTGAACGTAAACATAGAATCATAGAATTGCGTAGGTTGGAAGGGGCCTTTCAGACCACCTAGTCCAACCATCGACCTAACACTGAAAAAAACCATGTATCTAAGCACCATGTCTACCTGTCTTTTAAATACCACCAGGGATGTTGACTCAATATGAGTATAAGATACAAAATCAGAGTTGTCCTTCTTGGATACACACAAGCCCAGCTACAACAGAGCAACTGAACGCTACCAGAGTGGTACCAGGAGGTGCCCAGGAGGCCTCTGTGCCCTGGAGGGTGCCCACGGGTAGCCTGAGGGCTGCTATTAGCAGACAGTATGCACCCTGTGTGTCTGGGATTCCCATTACGGGGAGACACAGGGAAATCACAAAGCACAGCATGCTTTGATTTTAGTGTGCTCTTCCCCTTCTTTCTTGAAAAGATTACTAATGTACAGGCTTCATCACTTCTTGGAAAATTCTGGATAAACTTATCACAGTGGCTATTACATGGTCCTTCATTCACAGCGTGAGTTAGATATCACCATTTTCAGTATTCTGTCAAACGCCTAGAATTTCCAAAGTTGTTAATATCTGCAAAAAAATGCATAGTCTAGAGCAAATTAAAACTTTGTGCAAGCTGCATTTGATGGTAAAATGGGCCTTTCCTTCTCGTAAGTGACATACAAATAAGCCTTAGAAGACAGAAAAGATATTTTTTTTCCTGGGAAAAGGAGTGATGATTATGTTTTACTGGCAGTTTTACCAGTCCTTTTATTACAGATTCCGCATTATTCAGTTCTTTGACTGCACTCAACCAGGTAACTGACAAACATTCAGTCAGCACAGTGTTCTTAAATTGAGCTGCCTTCTGAATCAGCTTCTGTTATTATTTTAATGTATCATGTATCAACGCCTCTCAAAGACCAGCCACAAGCCTTTACAGTAGTGAAGGTATGACTTTTCTTAGAGCTCCTAATGGTCTATTCTCTATCATCATTATTTTGAGGAGAGAGTATTCCAGTTCGTATTTGACACTGTCCAGCTTCCTTTCAATCCTTTATTTTAATGGAAAGAGAACAAAAATTTTAAGGCTACAGTCTGGTATTGCTCACTGAGTATCTCTAGCCTTCAGCAACAGGCAACTGGGAAAACTGGTAGCCAGTCAAAGTTGGCATGTTACTTTGTTCAATGAACACAAGCCTTTTTAAAACAGATCTGTTCTAAGAGAAATTATTCTCTAAACCTTTTCTACAAGAAAATGCCTGCCAATCTCGTGATCCATCCCCAAAAACCTTTTTCTCAATCAATTACATTTCATTCAGGTGTAAGCAGGATGAACTAGAGGAAGGGCTTGTCCAGTCAGGTTTGAAGGAACTTGGGCCCATTGCCTCTTGTCCTTCTGCTGGACACCACTGAGGAGGGCCAGGCTCTTTCTTTGCTCCCTTCCATCAAGTATTCATACCTATTGATAAGATCACCCCAAGCCATTCTTACACTGAATAGTGCCTCCTCAAAGCCTTTCTGTCTTTAGCTTTTCCTAATCTTTCTGCTATTTTTCACAAGAGAACACCAATAAAATTACTGCACTCATCTGCCTGTAGCTTGGGGCAGTACTGCGTGCCTGTGTTTGGAGCTGTGGCACTGCATTTCCAGCTACCTGGTAACATTAAAAGTTCCTTCTAACTTTCTTAAATGAGTCCAAAGTCAGTTATTGTAGTCTTTAAGAATATTATAAGAACTCTGCTTTACTGGTAACTTCTTGATCATGCAGACTCAATGCAGCAAAGCTCTGCTGATGATTAGTTTAACTTTTGCTTCCACTGGGACAGGGTTTTCAATATATCTCTCTAATTGTGCATATAAAGTAAAATGACTGCTGTTTCTACATTAGTAAAACGGATTAGTGCAGTAATTTTTAAGGCACAAGGAATGAAAAGATCAACACATTCCTTTAAGAATCTATGGTGGCTGGCACTTCCATTTTGCCTACTGATAAGAGAATTCGTGAGAGTAACTGCATGTTTTCATTTCGCCAGTCTTCAGTGAAATATTTATGACCTTTTTTTTATTCCCCTCAGATTCTCAGAGTTGTTACACACTTTATCTACTGCTAGATTTGTATGAGGAAGACAGCAAAGGTCACCATGACAATGGTAACTGCAAACTGTTTAATCACAGAATGTATTTAGCGTTGAGCATTGTCAAGTTCACTTACAGATGCAGTATGAATCCTAAATGTCTGTCTATCTCTCATTTAAAAAAATTGTGACGGTAAATATAAATAATTTCCAAAATGTGGATTGTAATTAAAAAATCCTCCAGACCTCACTACTACCTAAATCATACTTGATCTTGCATGAACTGCTTTAAAATATTTGCACACAAACATGAAGTGGCTCCATATGTCCTAAAAATACCCCATGTGTATGTTATATTATGTGTGTAACATAAACTGTATAGTTATACACACACAAACGTATTCTGTGGGGCACTCTCAGCCACGTCTTCTTGTGTTTGCAGACTTCTGCTCCATGTGATACATGGGTAACCCTAAACAAGTGTATGGGCACTAAAGCTTTTCAGTCAGAAAGTTAGTCGCTTACCATCCAGCAGGTAAAATTACATTTGTGCACTAAGTACACCTAATATCAACACTAGCTCAGCCTGATGTACCACTTACACCACAGTTCAGCACAGGAACATAATGCACGCGGGTAGATGCAGCCCAGTTTAAATGATGATAGCAACAGGTATCAGCGTATGCAACTTAGAGCCAGCAAAGGGATAAAGGACCTCAACTCTCCTCTTTCAGTAAACTCATCCCTCATTTAAGCCACAGATGATCTGGGGTAACAGCTGCCACACCACAATCTAACAAAGACATGCAGTTCTTGGTTTATTCTTGAGCTCTTCACAAACCATTATGTAAGTGTCGAAAACTTAAAACAAGGTGCCAAGTTATTTCATGTGCAAGGAGAAATCTGGAGAGAGAACTGCAACATCAAAAAAGCTAATACTGAAGTACCCAAAGGTTTGTTGTCTGTTTAAAATGCAGCCTGCAAGCCAATAACCCTCCATCGCTTTTCTCATGCAGTCATGGTTATTCCCTCACCCACGAGCTTCACAGCTGGATCTAAGCACCCCAGAATAGTACATGTGTCAGTTGAGGGGTATGGTTAAAGATTTCTCCCATTCACCCTGCTGGGAAAGGTTCAGAAGTGAACTGGGAATCGTAGATAAGGTCTGACATGGGATATACTTGGTGTATGGTTCTGCCACTTGCTCCCTGCAGAGAGATCATCAACTGACAGAAAATCCACACACGGAAATGAGAAGATGCTTTGTATCAAAAACAGTTCTATGCCTTTAATTTCATTATTAACTCAAATTGCTGTCACTCAGCCTTGGGAATGTAGTAATTTTTTAAAAAAATTATTTTAAAACAGAGATCATGCCTTGGGTAGGTGGATTTTCGCAAATTCTCCTAGTCCATCTGAAAAAAACATCTTTGCTTTAAGCTCAATAAAACAGAGCCTTGGCTTATAGTGTTTTGCAAAGCATTGAAGGATTGAAGCCAAATTTGCTGCTGGGAATTTAATTTGCAGGCAAAAGCATCAAAGAATAAATCAAGAGTCTTTCTTATGGGATAGCTGCAGTACAAAACACATTACATTCTGTCCTGGAGGTAAAAACAGTCCTTTAACATAAAGACAATTGCTTGTTTTATATTCATCCCCCCTGTGAAGTGCCAATAATCACAAAACAATAATGAATATCAACCTCCTTTGTGCCACATGAATATATCTGTCAATATGAGTGTCTTGTGATGCCTCTAATGAATGATGATGACATTTTGCATGTCATTTACCTTAAGAAAAATAACATGTACTGTTAGCCTGTAATGTTAACATATAGTGTAGGCACGGCATTGACATCCTCACCAAAGTGGAAATCCCATCTGTTAAAATATAAATGCAAGAGGCAGACGTGTTGAATTTGGGCTGGAGGAGAGGAGAGGAGAGGAGAGGAGAGGAGAGGAGAGGAGAGGAGAGTAGAGGAGAGGAGAGTAGAGGAACCAAACAAAATGTAAATAATTTAATTATGATGTAAAGTATTAGGAGCTACTGACCTTGAGCTATTTTGCACTAATTCTATAGAATCCCTCTTGTATTTCTTACAGAAAGCTACACAGTGATTTAGCCAAACTACTATTCTTTTGAAGGCTGAATTCATGCTTTTGCAGGAGATGAACGCTGACAGGAAAAGAGCAGGAGGTGGCCACTAAGATTCAAAGAGGATTAGATTTAATGCTGGTTAAGTGAATAACCCACTGAATGAAAATGTATTCATTTAGGGAAATGTGCCTCTTCTTGTTATATGTTACTGCCCTGAAATGCCTGGAAGGTGTGATAACTTTTGATAATTCATAGCTCCTGTTGATCACTAACAACAAAATGAACATGTCCCTCACAATTCTGAACAGAGAACATTGCTCAAGGAAGCAGAACATTCTGTACATCCCATACACAAATAATTGGAAGTCACCTCCAAGAAGGCAGATTACTCTTTTCCTACAAGCAGTAGCCACTTTGTCAAAACACTAACCTAAATTCACAATAAATACAGGTCAGTTCTCTTTTTGTGAATATGTGGATGAAATGAAATTTCTCATTAGAAATGTTTCTTTTTGTTTAATATTACTATACAGCAGATAACAGCTGAATACATAACTAAGAATACATCAGACATCTAATTACAGCACTGTAAATGCATGCACATATCAAGTAATTAAATGCACAGTTGTGCAAACAATTCAGGTGTGTTTCAGGTCACTTCTATTCACTCTCCACTTCCCACCCCCACTAGTGTTTGGGATGGTGTTTAGCAAGTCTGACAACATGTCTACAGCAAATATATCAAATTCCCTTGTTGAACTCTTATCTTTTGGAAATTACAATTAGAGGTGAATACCTTTGAGCTTGAAACACATCAACCAGAATGAAAGCATCCACTTCCTACACACAGTGGCTGGTACCTGGACTTCATATTTGAAGGCAACATTGATAATAAGAAGTGTCTGCTGATAGTGTAAGGGAGGAGGAACCTACTGGAAATCACGGGAGATAAGGAAGATCGGGGTTTCTTGCTGGAGAAACAAACGGGGTGAGATTTCAGGAAGAAAATCCTCTGACTGTCAGAGCAACTGTCACTTTCCGAGCCTGTGATCTAGGCGTTGTGAACAATGGGACAGGAATTCAGTCATCACCTCTGATCCTGTTAGTGGCTCCTTTCAAGATCTTAGGTAAATTGCTTATTCTCTGTGTATCAAGTTTTTCTCAACTGTAAAAATCAAAAAAGCAGCTACTAAACCTGGAGAAACCCCTTACAACCTGCATATCAAAGTGGAATGTAAATGCTAAGCTTTCTTCTATACTACTACACCACTTTCAGTTTCTTTAGGTTGAAAAACATACACAGCATTATCTGAGTTCAGGTTGATTAGAAACCATGGCTTACCTTTGAAAAGAGTGATTAGGTTCTGGATGACAAATTTGAAAAAATGAATTTTTTTTTACTTCACAAAATATTCAGCCATTCTCTAACTTAGGATTCAAGAATGAGTTCCACCAATTTGAAGTTGTGTTTTGCAGTGACTGCTATGCTGCTGTAGAAAGATAACCCTTTGGTGAATGATTTAAGAAAAAAATTGAAGATAAAAAATCGGTAGTTCAATGGTATGTTGACCCCACGAATGTCAGAGAGTTGCAAACATCTCTTCCACAAATATATCAAACTCAAAATTGATAATTAACGTAGGTTTTAAAAGATACCATTTATAGTATCTCAAAAAGTCATTGTCCCACTGGAAAAATTTTGAGAAATGGTATGTTGCATGAAAATATGAATTGAACATCGGAGTGTAAGACAACTCTTAAACATGTGAAAACTCTGCCTCTGCATACACAAGAGTATCAGAATGCAAGAATATATACTTTAAAGCTACATTGCTGCAGACAGAATCAGCCACATCTCTCTTTGTAGACTCTTCTTTGAAGAAGGAACTTTATGGGTAAGGCAGTGAGAGGTATAGCTGCCACTCAAAGCTACACAAAGTTGTCCTTCGTTATCCCAGAATGCTTCATTTTTGCTCCAGTCAAAAATAGAGTATGGAGTGGCTGGTCTGTAGGCTAAGAAAACGTTTAGGAATATCAGTGGGAATTTAATTCCAGTTTTTCCTCTATGTCCATAGAATATTTTTTATATTTATTTTTTATATTTCTAAATCACAGATCAGCTCTGCTGAAATGTTGCTGCTGCTGCAATGCCAAAGTAATATAGAGTTAATACAATGTTCGAAATCATATAATTCCATCCTGCATCATAATAAGTACTGTTGTGGATATAAAAGCACTCCACTTGAACAACCCAGAGGAAAAAATATCCATTATGCATTGCAGACTCTACCAGTAACACAGCCTAACAAAATACATGTGACTACAGATGGACCTTAGACAAGATGAACCTTGGCTACACCTTGGACAAAGGTGAACTACAGGACATAAGAAACTTCTACCAAAAATCCTAATACAACAGAAACTTCGTATTTTCTCAAACAGTAGTATCTTATTACTGAGGCATCAGGTTTTATTGATGTTGGTGTGTATATTTACAGATGCCATAACACCCAACATTGTAGCACAATAGTGCGCTTTTATCTGAGAGTGAGCAGTTCTCATTCTCAGCAGGTCATTGAAATTAAAGCAACATCCTGATTTACAAAAGCAATTCAGCATAGACATTTTCTAAAACAACTACTATTAACTCCATTTTAATGGCATATATAGTTTCCAGAAAAGTCTATGGTAGGTAAAATAATCCTGATATTTAAAAAAGTTCTTGGTAAGGAAATATCCTGTATCTTTAAAATAGATTTTAAGTTTGCACCCTGAACTTTTTTTTTTTTTTTAAATAAACCCCCTTGGTTCTTTCTTCATTAGAATTTTTAACAACAAGGGCAGAAATCTTAGAGGGAAACCCATAATAATGTATTTTTCAATGAGATGTAGACTTTAGAAGGATTTTATTCATAAAAAATAAATGCTTTTTTGATCTTTATGTCCATTTGCATGGTAGAAGTATTCAAAGGAATGAAGTATTACTGTCATTAGTAAGTAAAAGAGATATCAAGTGTACTTAACTCAAAGATTATCCATCAGAAATGAAAGAAAACAAAGACCCTACAATTACGAGATAGCCTCTTTTTCTGTTGGCTGAAATCTTTCATATGGTATATAATGCTGGCAAAACAAATTTTTTCTATTCACCTTTTTCCTTATTGAAAGGTAATGCTCTCTTTATCTAACCTTTTCTAAACCACCATTGAAAATTGTATTTTCTGATTCAAACAAAACATTGTTTTTCTTTCTGCCTCATACGGCTAATAATAAAGACTTGAGGTAAATCTCCCTACAGCTGCTTTCAGTTCATTTTAAGTCAATGAAACCTATATAATCCTGTAATACAGTCAATTGTTTCTTTTCTACTAGGCCTGAAGGGCTGCAAGCTTAGAAAGGGAAGAATTACTGTTTTGCTTTTAAGCACCTATTAATATTTTGCCCCTCTAGCAGTTCTTTTTTCCCCCTTTGAAGCCTTTTTCCCACTAAATTAATGTTTAACAATTAAATCAAGCTGAAGGAGATCTTAAAAGATCTAGACAATTACTGATTGGGTGGAAGAACAGCCCTTTAATTTAAATGGGAAACATCTCTGAAATGATGGTATGAGACCCCACAACTAATTACATAATTTTCTGCATCTGAGAAAACATGAGCTGAGAGAATGCAAATAGAGCCACACATGTAATATCAGGAAGAAAAGCTGGAACTCCAACATCTACCTATTATCTTTGAAAATAGAGCAACTTGTAGAAAAACAAGCTTTGTGCTACTAGATATAATGAATAAAAATGGAACTTTACAAAAAAGAAGAAAATCCAAGGGATGGCATCACTTTTTCAGGCAAGTATTACCCGTACACCTAGAATGGCAATACTAACTCTCTATATAAACATCCCAAGCAGGCCTAAGAGCCCTTTCGAAATTGTATATTCTTTGTATACATAATATACTTTTGTGTACTTGTAAGATACAAGTGTTCTGAGTTTCCTGCTTTCTTCTATCATAATGCACGCGTTAACTTAAAAATATATCCACAGCTGAGTAGTAAAGTACAATAATGGAGTTTTTCTGTTAGGCCTGAATAAATAGAGTTTGTTCTGAATGAAAATCCTTAACCTGAACTCAAAAGCTGGTTAGAAACCACCTCCTTTGTCAGATCCTCTTAGCACCCAGACAGATAATTGTCTGCCCCTTTGATTCAAACAGTCCTTTGCCTACTGAGACCTAATCAGCTCCATAACCTCGTGTGTCTCTCCAGACCTCACAAATACTTTTGTGTGTGCTAAGACCCCAAACACTGTTCCTTTTACCTCCTAACTCAAGAAAATTTCATCTGCTCCAAGCAGAATATCGTGACTAGCCTTGGTTCTTAAAAAGAGTCAGACTGAACTATGACCAGGGAGTGTTTGGCCCAAATGTGCGCTACCAAGACCTAATTAACAGAGTCAATGGCTTCATCGTACTTCCAGCATAGCTACATGCAGAAACAGCTAAGGGCACCTACTAGAATGTCCAAGGAAATGATGGATTGTACCAGCAGAAACCAAATAGGTCCATGGCGTGAAACTTCTGGAAAAGGACCCATGCCTTTTAAGTTTGTTTGTCTCATAAGGATTAAGGACAAACGTTCAATGAGCCAGACGCCTAATTTCAGGTCCTCTAACATATTTCTAAAGGAACCTGACTCCTACTGATTCTAAATATATGAGAAAACAGCACTTTTTAAGAGATACTTTAAGTTGCTTGCACTTAAATAGTTGAACTCTTAGGGAACTTGAAGGTTTTGTTTGCTGTTTCAATGTTCACGAAACTATAGCTATTACTTAAACATTTCAGGAATTGCACGCTGTTCTGCAAGATTTTGAGTACTTCCTACTATGAGACAAGCCACAAGTAAATGAATTTAAAAAAAATCCCAGCAGATTTTCACAATTCAAATACTTGCTTAATATTTTAGATGTAATTTTCTCTAATTCAACAGTTTTACTCATCCCTAGATAGAATCAAAACATGATCTGAGGAAAAAGTGTTATTCATTTTTATGAGTCATCAAATCATTTTGAAACACCGAGCGCATTTTAGCTCACCATCTGTTATATAACCTCAACGCAAAGTAAAAATTATTATGCATTTGGCTAGAAATCTGAATTCCATTTCAGAAAAAGGTTGAGATGACAAACAGACTACTATGAAGGACACATTCAGCCAACTGAAAACATTCTAGCACTTCCAGGAATTAAGCCTCTCATTCCTATAATAACAAAAAAAATCACTGACATAAGAAGGTCATGTCCTTTCCTGCTTGTGATAATTTTTTTAAAATATAAATACCTTTAGAGCTTTGTATTATTCATTTTAAATGTTTCATTTCACCAAGCCAATTATATTGACAATATATTTCCCAGTACAGACCGTAACTGATTCATGAATGCGTGCATAGCTGAGGCATATGCACTAAAAGGCTATACTCAGTTAAATGCCTTCTTTTTGTCCGCAGAAAGAACACGTACATAACAACCTCATGTTTGTGTGATTTACACAACATGCTGTTAAAAATCAACAAAACCAGGAATCACTTGTATCTTATGCAAAAGCCCCAGAGACATTCTATAATAACCCTTCATTTACGGTCCTGAAAGGAATTGACTCTCTCAAGGAATTACACATGTTGAGGACCAACATAAGCCCCAGCCCCTTGCAGACAGTGAGCACAGGCTCCACTCGTGGGTCCCCTCCACTTAGTGCTTGTTTGGAAATCGTCTGCTTGTGAGTGGGTGGGAGGGGTGACAACCTATGGGGCTGCAACTGAGGAGGCAGCAAGAGGAGGAGATGGAGCTGGGCAAATCATATGGGAGCTCAGGGGCTCCCACCACCGCTGGCATCAGTCGAGGGCAGAATGTGTTGGCGGTAGCTCTTAAATGACAAATCTGAGGCGTGGTTCTAAGTGCACAAGTCTCTACTGAGCAACCAGCACTGACTCCAGCACAGACTTACCTGCTACCACTTCTTTTTCTTCTGAGTCATTCTGGGTGCTGCCAGAAGCAGCTGTCCCATACATCCAGTAGGATTCTGAGGCTCAGCCCATCCCTGAGGTCTCCAGCGCCTTCTGAGATGTCGAGGGCCCTACGCAGCCAGATAGCTGGAGAGCTGCTCCCTCACCTGAGCATGACGCATTTGCCAGGGTGCAGAGCAAGGCCTCCCACAGTACTGCAGGAAGGTGCTGGGCTAGTGACTCAGGAAGGGGCACACAGGACAGATGCCAGTAGGAAGGACAATGATGGTGGCTCCTGGAGAGCCTAGGACAGCCAGTGGAGAACCTGTGCTGCACGCAAAAGCCTGATCCTGCAGAGTGGCTGTGCTTTACCAACACATTTACAAGCAGGCTGCGAACCATTTCGTCACTCTCCCTTCCATTTCACACACCAAGTAAATCTGATGAGGACACTGTCCTCTGACACCTGTTTCAGAGAAACTACCGAGCAGGCAAAGATGATGCTAACGCTTCAAGAATGTGCTGAGCTGGGCAGCAAGTTTGCTAAGGATTGCCTGAGAAGGCAGAACCACCCTGCCGGGGCAATCTGAAGGGAGCACAGTATTTAAACACTGTTTTTGAAAGCTGTGAAGATAGGGTGGGTCAAGAAGACAGATGAGGCAAAAAAGTAGGAGAGAGACGAACAAAGGCACAGGCATCGGGCCAAAGAATAAACTTTCTTTACTGTGTAATGGCAAAGGTGAAGGGGAGTTGACTGGCAGCAAGAAACAGGCTGTAAGCTTCTGAAGTGGGACTGTGCCCCTCTCTAAGAACTGTGTTCCTAATGCAGGAAGAAAATGATACATGGACATAAAGATGTTTCTGTCTTTTGGATTCAGTATATTTCTTGCACTGTCAAATGTTCAAAGTGAAAATTTCCATCTCAGTCTGAAGAAGAACAGTGCAAAGGATTGAGTTTTGGGAAAGCATGAGGATCTTCCTGGAGATCCGGCATGACTACGGGCCTATGCAACAGAGAGCAGGTCTGAGCAATTAGGAGAGCATGTCTTGAGAAGGCGTGTAGGAGCTCTGAGCTGAAGGCAGTCCTGGGTTCTGCTCAAAGTCAGGAAGTTTGAGAGAGCACAGATCCAGTGTGGTGGGACCCAAAGACAGAGTTTGGGGAGCATCCAGCCAAGGGAGCCTGTCCAGAGCCATGACACCTAGTAACAAATAAATAGCAAACAAAGATATACTGGTGACAACAATCAGCTTTAGAAGTTAACAGGAGAAGCCTGGAAAGTGTAAAACATTTGTGTTGCTAGGCAAAGGCAGTGAAACTAATTCTAGAGTATGCGCAGAGTAATTCGAAGACCAGAAAACAAGGAAGATGAATTGTTATTTAAATTTCCAGATTTGGATCCTTCCCATAAGCCTGACAACGAAAAATTAGTAATACAGATTTATCTCGTTTGTAATAAAAAAAAAAAAAGAGGCAAATATTATGTTCTCAGTAAACATTAGCTAACGGGCATGGGAAGGTTTAAACTGTCACCATTCAAAGCAGCAACAATGAGTGAAAAGTGACACAGGAAACTTGGGGACTGTTTTTAATCACCCTTGCATAGTTGTTAAAGGCACAATAAAATGGCAACAGGACATTATAAATAGAGCATGTAAAAGAGCCTTCTGTGACAGGGAGAACTGTTACAGACTCCCTTATTAGACAGGTTGGCTTAAGCATTCAATCCATCGCCTTCCACAGTTGGACAAATGCTCTGTCCCATCTTAAAGATAACTGAGCTTGTTCAGCCCTTCTCTAGTTTAATATAAAAAGGGTGATTTATCAGAGACATAGCTGAAAAAGCGAACAAAAAAAAATGACCCAAGTGTGTTAAAATTTTTTCAATTTCACAGAAAGGATGCCAGCTTTGTTTTAAAAGCTTCACATGAATTGAAACACAATTTAAATGATCTGGGACATTTGGAAATAAATTCGTTTGTAGAAAAGAAGCCTTTCTTCCCACAAAGATGCTGGGAGAGGACAGAGCTTCCTGGTGATTTCTGGTTGTGGCAGAACTGAATTTTGCACATCTATCTGCAAATCACTTCACAAAGAGCATTGCACAACAAGACAATCCTTTTGGCCTAATTTTCAAAGATCTTAATACCAATAATTCCCACTGAAGTCAGTGGAAACACAGAACTAGCAAAAGGAATCTGAACATTTCTGTTATTTATGAGGAATAAATGATAATCAGTCCATTAAGTTAACCAGTCCATTTAGTTTTGAAATGTAGCATGCAAACATATTAAATTCTAGATGGTATTCACTATTTGCAGCAGCAGTTGCAGCAAAGAGCATGCAAGCTTAAAAAAATAATAATCTGTTTTTTGAATAATTTAGTTTGGATTCTTATTTCACTGCAAGTTATGAACTGTAATATTGAGCATAAAATCAACTACCACTCAGAGTGAGAACTGAAGAATTACCAATTTGTTTCCAGCATTTATTTTGTTGTGCTATTACATCTCAGATGTGCACACATTTATTTTACTGAGTTTTATTCATTTAAGGCCACAGTTTGAGATAAAGAAAGAAGGATCTCCTTTAATGACTTCTTAGCAATATTTGGCCTCTGTAGTCATACAACAACATACAGCATGAAGCCCATAAAAAGGAATATCAGTGCTCATATAATTTAAATTTTTTATTCATCCTTCCTTTCCCCAAATGTGCACTGTGTTCAGCTAATCTCACCTGTCATTCTCAGAAATGTTTAAAATAATGAAAAGAAATTCCTTAAAGAGAAAGATGATTTCCCATAAGGCTAGGCATTACTGAATTGTTCCAAGGAAATAACATCTGTAGTGCTCAAAGACAAAGGACCTTTCACAAGACCTACATTTTTTGACATTTTTACTTACATTCTTCTCCCAAAATGAGGCAGAATATCAATGATTAAGAACAATGAATGTTTTTTGGGGTCACCCAACAGAAGCAAACAAATAAATTGAATAATAAAGAGCATATCAGAATGATGAGAGGGAAATTAAACAGTAAATAAATATATAAATATGATTAGATTTAAGCGTGTACTTAATACACATTTAGAATTCTTCACTCATACCCGATTCCATTACTGCAGAGATTACCTTTCCTTTACCCTTCCCCTTCTGGAAATTTAATTAATGGCATAGATGAGAGATGCTCACCAGGCACAATGAGACATGCTAAGGATGTACAGGAGGAATACTTCGAACACTCTTTGTAGTAAATTATCGCAGGTTTTGTAAACAAATGAGAGTGTAAATAAGAAAGCTCACATACAAGTCCAGCCACACGGCACTTCTGCAAACAGACATGCTTCACCTCACCAGGAGGCAACTGTGTACAGAATAGACCAAACCTTCAATATATGTCATCTCCTAAGATGAAAAATGAACATGCAGCAATGAATCTTACCATTATTATTTTTAGGTTTTGAAGTTATAGTTTTGCTCTTTTGCAAAATATTCCATTCTCACAGCTTAGAGTAGCTGCAGGCATGCTTTAAAAGGCACTACTTCCATGCCTTTTCCATTTTACTGTATTCAACTGGTTTTGAAGGAAAAACATTTGTGAGTCTTTTACCTCAAAAATATATCCTTATATAAAGACTGTCTCTGAAATAATTAAGATTGCTCAATGCTAACCTAGAAAAGGATTGCACAACTCTGAGAAATAACCCCCTAGATATAAGGACATGGTAAATGACAGGATGTCAAAAGCAAAAGGAGGGAGACACCTGCAAATTAATTCTGTCATCTGTGCACTACTCACCCACTCACATCACATGGGGTTGAAGAATGAGGGACCTCATCTCAGTGGGGTGGTGAAAGGATCAGAGACAAGAACAAAGCAGCAGCTGATCGTTAACAGTTGCAATCAAAAATTGGAAGGGAAAAGCACAGGGAAAATTGAAAAACTGAATTTAAATACAGACATGGAAAAAGGCCAAGATAGAAGAGATAAAACACCCTGGGCAATTAAAGAGAGAAGCCCACATTAGATGAAAAACACAGCTTAACCCAGTATGTTAAACAAAGGCAGACTGCAAACTTTGTACCTGAGGGCCCCTCTGTGCCGAAGTACATTGAGGGGACTGATGGATGTCACTGTTTTTTCTGAACCTGCTGAGAAACTTCCCCAGTTCTGGAAGAGGAAGAAGGCAGGTACAGGCATGAGTGATATCCACCATTCTTGCCGAACTCCACTGGAAGGCTGCCAAAAGGTGAACGCAGTTGAGGATTAATTAAACTATGAGCAACCTACCATTGCTGAGCAAATCCTTCCCTCCTCCCTGCGTTTGAGAAACTTTTGAAAAGGGGAAGAGGGAAAGACTGAAGTGCAGAAGTGGCACAGAAGCACTGATGACCCCTGAGGACAGCTTCGTGGCTCTGGAGGATTCCCTGTGATCTCTGTAGACCTCACTACTCACCTCACAAGGGAAAACCACACTGCTCCTGCTGCACTACAGGCAAAATCATCCAAAGAAATGGAGCAACCTACGTGGCATTTCTTGTAGGCTTTTTTTCCATAAGAGTTAGCAGGTCCTAACATCAAGATACAGATGCCTGGCTTGAAAATCTGCAAAGTTCACCAGACAAAGTTCACCTTAAAGGATGCCTTTGAGGAAGTTTTTGTATGGAGAAGGGCTGTGTGTGTGGGAATCTACCCTTCTTTATATGTATCCTTATCAAGGCACATTTGTCTTCCCTCCTTGGGAGTAGGTACAAGTATCAGTGTAAAAGGATAGCTTGATTGTTCAAGCATTTACATGGTTTTAATGAATAGCTGCTTAAATGGTCCAGCAATTCCACACACAAATATTTGACCCCATTAATTAATGGCTACATTAATTTATGGACCTTCCAATTATGGAAAGTCTTCTTTTTTTCTTTTGCATTACACTTTGACTGTTCATTTTATTGCTTACTCCATATCCTTTCCCACTGCTCCCCTATGGAGCTTCGGGTGATTGTGGGAAGCAACAGAGGGATTGTACACTACCCTCACATATCAAGGAAAAAGCTCTACTTAGACTATTTACAAGCCTGGAAAACAAAATATAAAGAATTGTGGAAAAGTTCATGTGGGAAAGTTCCACATAATTTTTATTTTTCTAAAACAGTGTGAAATGGAACTTAAGCTTAAAAATGGAGTCTATAGATAGAGGTTCAATACTATATATATATATATACATATGTATGTATGTATATTTGCCCCAAGTTAGAAGTCAAAATCCTGGCCTTTCAAGTATGTATCAATAACAATTGTAAATATTTATTAAAGGGAAAATGGAAATTCTTATCTAATTCAAGCCATGCCAGAAACATATTTGCATTGTCTACAGTGATATAGAAACTGTATCAAGCACAGCCTGGTCGCATTAAAATTTTAATTACAAAGTCCGATGCAATTATGAACAAAGTCTTTGGATGTTTCTTCATGAAGTCCAACTTAAGACACACATCCCAATACTTAAAAATCTCTTGCTGTTTATAGCAGGGGATTCATTAAAGTACTTTCAAAACATAAATTCTATACCTTACTTATAATATTTGCAAAATCTGCTAAGCGTGTGTTTCTCAGTACTGGCAATATTACAACAGAATTGGAAAAGAAGAAAGCCAAAAGTAATCTCTGTCCAATTAATAGCCATATTTTCAACTATCTGGACTAGCTAAAAATACACTGCTTGGATGAGGAAGGATAGCTTTGAGGTAAAAATAGAAAAAAAAAAAGAATACTTAAGAGCAAAAAAAAAAATAATCCCAAATCTTTCTGAAGAACTTGTGCAGAGCTTTAATATTTATAACCTCCTTTCCCAAGCAGAGCTGGAAAACACAAAGAGGACATGAAATTGATAACAAAGGAAAGACGCCAAGAATGTACAAAATAGAAAGAATTTCTGCATTCCTTCTGTGAACATGGAAGTCCTCCCTCTGAAGCAATTTATCTTGGCTGATGAGGGATAAGTGGGTGTGCCCAAGACAAAACTTGTCAGACAAAGACATGTTTGTTTGCTTTTTATTTATCTTAAAGTCAAAAGCACAATACATTACAGTGCTAATGTGGGCCTTTTCAGATCTTCACTCTACAGTGGGATACAAGATGGAAAGAAATATTTATTCCAAAGGGAGGACAGATCTGTAACTAACTATATAGTTATCATAAATTTGTATAATAAGTAGCCTTTGAAATGGCTGTGCAAGCATACTGAAAAACATTCTAAGCAGATAAGACAAATAAAGACTGAAAACAGCAGCAAAGACAGAGGTGAAGCAGCCTGTTCCACCTCCTACAGTAAAACAGTGGCCCACTCATTGCTAGCACTATTACTCTACAGGCCTCACTCCCTGCAATGATGTTCCACCCCAAAGAAATGCAGATTCTTAAATTAATATGTTAGTCACTCAGAACACACTCCAGCTAAAAATTAAGGCCTAACTGGAAGACAAACTTCTTTATTTTCTGTTTTCAATTCCAGTCTTGCATACACTGAAAATCTGTTTCTGGAGCCTCATTATTATCCAAAATTAATAGCTTCAGGAGTGAAAGAAAATGCTGCTTAGGGAGTAGTTCCCACTGGTAGAAAGATAGAATGCTTGAACTAATTTTTTATATATATTTTTTTTAAATTTCTATTGTCCATGGCTCCAAGTAGACAACAATTGACCTTGAAAGCTGCATTCCTAGCAAGATTAAACAGAGTACAATGAACTTTCTGTTTAGAACAAGATTAAAGAAGATCTCTGGAAGACAGAGAGACAATGCTTTACTTCAAAGATAGGTATGAAAATTTATTCTGACAAAACAAAACAATATCAAGTGAAAAGTCAGAAAAAATGGTCTTGGATCTCTACTAATCAGCACAGCTTTTTTCAAAATGGAAGTCCAGGAATTCCATCATCAGGAATTCTTTGTAGACTAATTACATGTTAAATGACCAGTTCAAATCAATTTATTCATGCCACATGTCTGGATTTTCATGCATTATATCTGATATTATTTTATATTTTTAACTGTAGCTTGCGTTAAAATGCAGTGGGCTTAAAATTAATGTGCTGGACATATAATCTTTATTTTATTTTACATAGTCACAATTTCAATGTAGAACTTTTGGAAACTGGGAAGTTTTGAAATGCTGAAGTACTGCTACATCACTCTGAGGTAAGTTCTGCTTTGCGTATTCTTTTGAGTGATTGACAACAAGAATAAAAATAGTACCATGTTAATCCTTTCTCTTGATTAAACTTGATTAATTCTAGTTACATTTATAATCTTATTAATCTCTTGGGTTTACTACTTTTAGGCTACACAAACTAAAATGTATTATCTGATGCAATCATTTGATGAAAATAATGGGCAGAGCGATTACTACAGAAAATGAGTGTTCAGTACCTCAGGGGATGAGAGCCTATCAAGGGGATAGCAAGGCATTGTTTTTTGTCCAAATCTTAACAGTTACATAATATTTACTGTTACCCACCCATATACTAAAAACACATAATGCAGATGGTATTCCTAACTTGAATTTGTCTCATTCTCAGAACAGCCCATGGTGATTTTATTTATTTACAAAAAGACACTGAAGAAAGAAGATATCCACTGCACTTGCGTAATTCCTGGTCAAGACCTAGGATTTGCTTTAGGCTGTATGAGCTTTAGAGGACTCACACCCTCCCTCATGTTGGAGTATGCCATATCCGCCCAACTGCTGCATCTTAATCATGTTATTCTCAATCGTGGACAGAATTCTATTGGGTTTTGCTTTTTTTTTAAAGAAAATCGGAGAGTGAAAACAGGAACACCTGGAGCTCTGTGGTAACAAATGGCATTGTCCATGATCTATTTGCCATGGGAAGAGCCCATACAGAGGGTGAGGTCTGTGGCTTCCAGCAGCTAGGTGCTGGGTGAGGTTCCTGCCTAAATGAAATACTGCAAGGAAAGTATCATTTTCTCGTCAGTTTCACAAGTTTCAAAAGAAACAACAGAACTATTCTTTTATCCTTTTTTTTTTTTTCTTCACAATTCCTTTTTTTCATCCATTCAACCAGTTCTATTTCAAATACCTGTTAGTCAAAGATTCCAACTACCTAAGATCATTATAAGAACCAATTCCATTTTCAGGAATAGGTCAACTTTAGAACATTCCATATGAAATGCGTACTCTCTCATGAAACAACATCTGACATTTATATTTTAAGCAGACAGTGACAAGATGGCACACAATAAATGTAATTAAGTAGCCAAGCCTAGCAACAGCAGGGTCAGAATGAAATCTTGAACAAGCACAAGCACTTTATAATTTTGTATAGGTTTTAGTTCTAAAGTAAAGAAATCCTGGAAAATGATATCTTTTCACAAGTTTCATATAAAATGCAAACCATTCATAAATATGGTTTTAAGATTCTTAAAATATAATGCTGTAAATCTTATTACAGACTTCAGATGTAATTGTTCTGCTGTTTGTCTCATAGCGCTGTGCCCCTTAACTTTATATGGTTACAAAGGGGATTAATCTTGCTTTAGTCCTTTGTTTTCTTTTGCTAATAAAGACCAGACTTGTTTGTTCATTTTCTTTCAAGTACTTCTGTTTCTTATAGTGCGAGCTCATATAGATGTAATACAGAAAATCAGTATAAAAATCTAGATGGTTCAGGTAAAGTCCAAAAATTTGGACAATTTGAGAATAATCAGAAACTTTTGGAGTCATCCATTCCTCTTTTATTGCCTCATATTTCTCATATTCCCTCTTACATTTCTCTTCCTCTGTATTTTCTTTTTATTTTGAACTAATAAAAACTTCTTGCTCTCTTCTAATTTCATATACTTTTCTCTCAGAATCCATTTTTCCCTTTCCAAAACATTACTGGCAATTGACAATACATTCATGTTACAGGCTTATCAGTTCATCTTCTTCAAAGGTCATCTTGCCAACAAGGACGTACATTTCTAGAAAAGACCATCTGATCCTCCTGCCAGCTGAAGGGACAGGCTCCTATGTTTGTATAGAGCTTTGCTGGTATGACTGTGTAGGTGTATGGCAGATTTCCCATAGAGGATATCTACATCAG
>JAOXJM010000003.1:1443390-1458170 GCA_026413425.1 Tringa solitaria
CTTCTCTATTTTATAAATTCATCATATGCAAAGAAAAAAGGAAGTTACGCTTGTTAATTACCTGAACACCATTTTGAACTTGGGATAAAGAAGACATCATTTTTTGCTGCTTTTTCATCTCTGTGGCACAGTAGGAAATAAGTGGTCAAGACTATGGTAAAAATCCTTTAAGTAGGATTTTTCCTTATACTTCCTGTTAAAAGACATGAAGAAGTGGTTTCACGGTAGCTCTGTTAACTAGGCAAGAAGAATGCTCGTCTCTACCTAGAATTGCAGAGTATATTGTTATGCTGTGGGCTGTCAAATCCACAGTTATTCTTAGCCTAGACACATAACTTTCTCTGTAGCTCATTTGCACCTTGTGACAAATTAAGTTTTATATCTGTGTCTGCAATCTGAATGGGAGGGAAGGCAGAAAGACAAATCTATAATACATCTCAGCTCCATATTGAGACCTCTGTTAATTAGGTATTCCTCAATCACCATCTCTTTAATTGGCATTTTTCTAATATCAGGAAGAGACGCCTATTGTTTAGGTGCCTGATGCTGCATCAAAAGACCATCGATAATGGCACAGACCTATTCCAGTAGGACAGCATGTGTTGTCAGTAGAATTATCTCTTGCTTTAAAAACAAAGACTAAGCAATGAAGAACTTACAGTGTCAGAAGTGAAAAAACTTTGGGGAAAGAGAAGCAGAAAAAGTGGTACAGGCTGTTTCTAAAAAGATAAATGTTTCCTAGCTAAGTGGACAGACCACCATCAGACTAGGAAGAGAGAAGAATAAAAGAGGACTGCACCACTGGAAAAACACGGAGACCAAATGACTCTGAAACAAGCCAATGAAAGCAAAGAAAGGAACAGCACAGAAGCATTTTTCTCCATCTATCTGTAATTTTAACATGTGTTTTATAAATAAAGGACACATATTTAAGAAATTCCTCTGTGCAGTCTATGAGGCTAGGATTATAAGAGTCATATCATACATGTGGCATTTGTAACTAGACTGCCACAGAGAGGGAGCAGACCTGCAGACAGATGCATAAATGCAGGAGATACCAAGGCGATTCAAAGCTATATGTAACGTCACGTATGACATAGCAGAAATGTATTCAGGAGGCCAGATTTAGCAGACGAGGTGTGGAAGCTTTTTATTTCAATGGAATTGGGGAGAACATGAATGTACACTGCAGTACCTTGCTGTCAGCTAACAAGAGTGATTTGGATAAGACGCCAACTCTTGATCTTCCATGGGTTCCTCAACAGAATGTTCCCAGATATTAAAAAATACCTGCATGTATCCTTTCTCTCTTTTGAGATGTATACTGTAAGATTTTCAGAGATGCAATACACTTCAGGTTTCCATGAGCTTTCTGTAGGGTTTTTGGTTTTGGGTTTCTTGGTTGTACAAGGACTAGGAAACAAAACTTAAAACACCTTAAGATCTGCTTGCTTCTTCCTTTCTGTATCTGGTTCTTTTCAAAGTTTTTTTCTAGTCCTGTAATATTTGCCTCATGCTCCTCTCTCATCCTAAAGAACACTATCTACTGGAAGAAGTTACTTGCTAGTATTCTCAATCATTATTTTAAAAAGCCCTACAGAATTCAAAACAATATGCTTCAACTACGTACTAATGCATTTATTTATGCATTCCTTCATTCCTTTCAAGCAAAATCTGATTTGGCCCTACATCTGTATGCCTCCTAAAGATAAACAGGACATTATTAAAAAAAAAAAAAAAAAAAAAAAAAAAAAAAAGTTGTTTAGGCATAAGCCAAACACAGCTTGTTGAATGTGACAACAGTTCTTATTTACACACAATTAAATCAAGGCTGTATTTGCACTATAGAGTTTTATGGGTTTTCTGATGTTATGAGTTAAATTGATTCTGTTAATTATTTAGGTGAGATGAGAAACACTCAGGTTTTTTATTCTATTTCATGCTGAATGACATTAACTTACTCTCTTCGGTTGCTGTACATTTGTTAGTCAAGATAAATGTTTTTAGATATTTATACTGAGATTGTGTTCTAAATAAGTTTACCTAGCACTACATTTTTATTCATCAACAAAGTGCTAATGATTAGAAGCTCATGAATTAGCCAATAGAACTGTTTGTCTGAAAATCTACACATCTGTTTAATAGAAAAAAGAGAGAACAAGGGCAGGAAGGAACAGTTTTTGGTTATCTAGAACTGGATAAATTTAAACGAAAAAATTGTTTAATAGCATCTCAGGGTTTGATTTATTTTACATTGAAGGGATTCTGTCCCACATCAAAGATGTCTGTTAAAGGAAAAAAAAGAATTACTTTCTAAAAAAGAAAGAAAACTTTGGCTGAACAAATAATTTTCAATTTAGGAGCAGGTGACAGTAAGATATCTCCCAAGGGCAGAGTATTTAGACTTACATGGAACTAAACAACTCTGCTATGATGAAAGCCGGACATTCCTTAGTGCTGGGATCTAATGAAAACATCAATGTTTTACTAAGTTTTGAAACTGACAATTTAACAGTTTTACAAGAACCATTTAACATTTATCATCACTTTCTGCAAGTTATATTTAGACAGGGGAAATAGTTATATAAAGTAAACAATTCTTGCATATCTAAAAAAAATGTACAAACTTCTTAAGACAAATGTACATTTAAGAATGATGCCTCTTTGCAATAAACTGTCAGCAATAATGGGTTCCCATAAACAGGAAACCGTATTATAAAAAGAGGAACAGATTATTATCATCTCTGATGACAGAAACTACATACTTTCTTTTTATCTGACTATGCTCAGTACAAAGTCCATCAGGTTGAGCGCTTGCATAGACCAAATAACAGCAAATTGTAAGGCCAGAACAGAACAGTGAAAATTACTGTAACACAACTGCTACAAAACTTCTGTTGTCACTGAAGAACTGTAGGAAAAAGCTGAAGAGGCAGGAGGTAGATGACGTAACCTGGGAAAGTGGGGGTTTAAGTTTGGAAAAAGAGTTTGAAGACCCTGCAGGTTACTAATGAAGAAAGAGGAAAGAAGGGAAAAGAAGTTGGAGATAGGCTTAAAATAAATCAAATTAAGCTGAAAGCCTGGAAGGAATATTGCAGATGGAAAAGGTTGTAGAGGGAGAGCACAGCAGAAAGACCACCTAAGAGAATGAAGAGCCACTAGAGCCTATAAGAAAGGAGACATTGAAATGGTGGGTGAAAAATGTTAAAAGAGCAAATCTGGCAAAATAAGGGTAACATGCTTCCTTGAATTAGGTAGCCAAAGCTGAATACGGGGCATATCCATACAAGTGCTGAGATATTAGTAACTGGAACCTGTCCAGTAATCTGTCATTTTGATAATTTCTGTTAATGACATGACACCTAGGTGCCCAAGAAGACAGCTGGAAGACAAATTTGGTGAGATAGTTTAGGATTTCTGAGATGTCAAGAATGTAGAAATGATGAAAGGGACAATACAAACTGATATTCTTGTTTGTCCTATAATACCTAGAACAGAAAACCTCTATATTTTAGAATTATGTCTTGCAAATCTTACAGGTAGTACATGACGTGAAAACTAGTTAAAACAGATAGTAACAGTTTTAGGAACACATGCTAACTTTTAAATATGCCTTCTGCCTATACAAACCATTGCTATAAGAGAAATCACACATCTGTTTTGCAAAACACCATTTCCAGAAGTGAAGCTTGCTCTCATTGAAACACATTTAAATATTTGTGCTCAGATGATGAATTCATTTGCTTGTTCTAAACATTCATTATTTTAGATTCTGCATCTACAAGAAAAACAAATTTGCAGAGATTTATCACTATACCATTACATTAGGACACAGAAAACTACAACTGTTGGAAATGCACAACTCTGCCTTATGCAACAAGAGTCTCTTTATGAATATCAATATGCCTGTTCCTGTTCTAGTCAAATACTTTTGAAATTTGTTTGGCAGGAACTGATAAAATATCTATCTGCAATAGTTAGGTAAAAGAATGATATTATCAGGTAAAATATATTTTCATACATACTTTGGACATTTTATTCACTCGGTAGCCAGCTTCCAAAGGTTCCACAAGAAAATTAAATCACATAGCTTAAATATTTGTCCACAAATAACACTGGTTAAATTACTCTGCAACATCTGTTTTCCTTTTCTGTTTGCTATTTGAGAGCTGTTCTGAGTATAATTAATCCTTATAAAATGAGAATAAAGCAAGTTATTGTCTTCTGGAAACTAATGAAGTATATTACAACTACAGACAAAGGGACTGTACTTCATTCTGCACAGCTAAGTTAAGATGCCCACAAAGAGAAAAAGAGCTTATATTCATATGAAAATGGTACTTGGAGCTCAGAGGTCTAGATTCACTTAACAAACTTAGTAAAAGGAAGTACTTATGAGTAATTGCATAGCTGAAGTGGAAAATTTCAGGACAGTTTGAAGAGATGGGAAATAAAAGCACAGGAAGACATGACAGGACACTTTTCTTCTGTCTTGATTTTCCATGTTGAGGGCTCTGTGCCAACACAGACTGAATTTGTGGGCTGATACAGATAATCAAAGAGGGGAAAAATCCCCAATGTTTGAATGGTGCTTCTATGGGAGCTGGGGTAACATACCCAAGTATTTGCATTTTCATTACAGTATTGACCTAAGACCAAAGAAAGTTTTGTTCTCCCTGTATCTGTCAGTATATACAGGAGAACAAAGCCACACTCTTCAGAAATCATCTTTGAATTTAAGATCCATTACTGTAACACTTCAACCAGCAGAGCTTGAAAGGGTAGCTCCAGACTAAGCTGTTTAAAAAACTGTTCCAAAAAACTCTTTATTATGCTTAATTAAAGAGGGCAAAACTTATACCAATCTTTCTTTTATAAATCAACAAAGCTTTAGCCATGGATTTCCATGACCATAGGTTTAAAATTAAAAAATCAGCAATAAACACTGAATCTTGTTGAAAACACTGTTCTACCCTCCTGTTCTGAAAATGGAATTAAACCATTTTAAATTCTCTCGCATTTTCTTTCCTATTTGATAGAAAACCAAAAGAAAAATGAGAAGCAATACTAAACTTAGCTAAAGCAGCCTTTACTGCTGGTCTAGTTCAGGTATTCGGTCTACACATAATAATCAATTAAACTAAAGGGTGGATTTTTGTCTCCCCTTTAAAATTAATTCTGCGACCTCATAAAATTCAACAAAGACTAATACCGATCAGTTAATTATGTCTCAAAAATGCATAATAAAATATTATCTACTTTCCATTTCTGTTTTGAGGTTTGGTCGGATTTTGCCTTGTAAACACCAAGTGCTATATTTGTAACTGTGCTTGTTTACAGAAGACACCTTCTATAATCAAAGCTTATTTTATGTTTCAATGATATATTTCCCACAAAAGGACCCAGACTTTACCTAAGAGGCTGGTCCAACCCATTAGCTATCTACAAAAGCTACAGTTTGAACCACAGACTCCAAAACATATCAAAGAGCTTGTCATTTTTCAAGAAAGCCTCAGCAGGACTGTGCCTAAGGATGTAACCTTTAATATCACGCAGCATTTCAGACTGTACAATAAATATAGAAGAAGAGTGAGCAATATACATAGGAGAGTCACACACTCATAACATTGTAAAGCACAAATGCCCACTATTCATTGTATTCTGCTTAATTAAACTTCATTTTTACAACTCTCTTAATTAAGAATAGGATCTAGACCTGCTGCATACCTAGACATGTACTGAACTTTACTTGCATAGATCAAATTAAAACCATGAATTTGCATTACCAGTTTGGACTGGCAACAAAGCCAAAGTTAATTAAGTACTTCAGGTATGCCACATTACGCCACTTCCAAAAATCAGTTTACTAAAAGAAATCTTCCTAGAGAAAATGTCAGTTGCATACTTTTCAACATGCTTCATATTGCTGCATTTTTCTGCATCAATTTTTTTTTAACTATCTTTCAGATTATCCCTGCTTTTATATTGTTTAGTGTTTGTTTTTAAGTAGAGTCATAAATGTATTTCCATTTCATGCTATTCCCAGTTAGGAATAAAATTACGGTAATTCCAAGAAAGAAAATTACCAGGGAATCTGTTCTGCATTTGTAGGCAGGAGTGAGGCACTTTGAATGGAGAAGAAGAATTAAATTAGCTCCAGATATAGGGGCTGAATAGTAGCCATGTGTTTTTGAAGTGAGCATCTGCAAACCCATTCTATAGATCCTTTATTATCTGAACTTTACACATACAAATATAACAATATAGGTATAATCCAGTAAAAAGTTTGCTGCCCTACAGCAAGCACAAGTCTATCCAAGTTTTAGGCAAAACAATTTTTTTTTTCCTTCCAAAGCTACTACTGGTCTTTGAATAAAATATTTTTACCTTCCCCCACAGCCACCAGTTTAGAACAAACGCATATTCCATGTTTAAGATTCTACATTTACTTAGCTTAAATATTTATGGGTGAGATGTATATACAATATAGAATTAAACAGAAACCAGATTCATTCCTTAATGAGTGAGAAAGAATAGACTTTATATTGGGCAAAAAGCAGTGTTAGAAATTGTCACCTCTTCTTTAAAGTCAGCAACCACAAGAAATGTTGTCTTCTCAACTACTGTACAGAATAACAAAACCAAAAGAAAGTGTTATTAATTTTTCTGCTATATTATCAGATTTTTACAACAAAGGTTAGAATGCTCAAAAATGTGTTTAAATTTATTCAGCTGTTCTCATAGTTTCATGTTTCACTGGGCTGCTACACTGCATTATGTTCCCATATGACTGGATTAAAGCTATCTAACAGGCTGGTTAAGTTATTAGTCCAGCATCTGAATACTTGTTCAGAACCTTCTTCATCAAGTATTGACAAGCTGCAAAAGTCATATTGAAATTATATTTTCTTTTTAAACATTATATTGATGTATTTGTCAGCTCAATATTTCTAAAGGCTGCTCTTCCTCCAAAGGTTCTGATTAACTAAAATGGTGTGAAAGCTAGGTGTAGGGAGACTGGACAGACCAAGGGAGAGGTAACAGGATACAGAGACTTTAACCTTTAGGTCATCAATTTAAATTCAGCTCAAGTTGATCATGACCAACATTCCCACATGATGAATGTTTCTTAGCCTGTGTAAAGAAATAGACACAATAAATATTGGTGGACACATTACCAAGGTAACTGATCCCCTTTGGTAATCTCAGAAGAATACCTACACACTGACAGTGCACAAAACAATCCTGGTTCCTGTAGTTTCATGGAATCCATCATCGACTGCATATTTCAAAGCAATGTCCCAACTGCAACCAAATCACTTAGGACAGGTTTTGCAATACATTCTTTTTCAACTAGAAGCATCTTCAACAGTGATCACCACTGAGTTCACCTTGTCATAATAAAGTATAAGATGCAAAACCAGAGAACTATATTGAAAAATGCCATTAAAATCATTGCTGTTATATCCCAAGTATTACTGCTAGGCAGTTTTGGTTGAACTGTTAAAAGTGTGGATATAGGAAAAACAGACAAAAACCTGAGACAGCTGACAGGAATAACCAGAGGCATGGAAAGACAGCTCTATATGGAGTCTGAGATTGAGATTTAGTTTAGAGTCCAGATTAATAAATGTTGCCTGGTATGAATATATAAAATAATGATTATTACAGGCATTTCTTCAGAGCCTGGGGGTTATGAATAAAGCTAGGCACAAAGGTTCTTTCCTAGCCTATAAGAATTCTCGCCATTTCAGAAAGGTCCTGCTAGTATTAGGACAAATCCTTTCACAATTTCCACAAAAGCAGAGATATCCAACCTATTACGGACAATAGTCCAGTGGTAATGACAGTTGCCTTGGATGCATTAGATATTCAACTGAGTTTAAGTCTCTATTCAGCTAGATTCAGAAAAGGAAATCGAACCAAAGTCGCATGTCTTAAAGGATAATGCCCTAACTATTAGGCTCTGGGTATTGTAATGCAGATTTCTCTCAAGGTTTCTTGTTGAGCAGTTCCATTTTCAATAAATTAGTTATTTGCTGTTTGAAATTAAAGCTACCTAAAGGAAGATTCTTTTAACTACCTTTGATATGAGAGAGGTTTCAGGTTCGATAAAGCAACAACTTCTATCAAAATCTCCGTTAACTTGAAAAATACCCTATCAGCTTTGGTACTTCCAAGAGCAAATGCAAATAAGTTTCAGACATTTGTGAACAGTCTTTTTTTTTCCTTTGTGGTGATACTAAAGAGAGGACAGCGAGACCAGGCCATGCAATCTTTTCCTGTTCAAGATATCAAGTAACTGTAGGCTGGTAAATCAGTGCTACTATCAGCCATCAATGAACCTCTCATATAAAATAAAAATAAGAAAATAGGCAATAAAATTAAAACCATTTTCATTTAAAATTGATCAAGGAAAACCACAACAGCACTTTTTCTTTGCTGAGCGACAATGCTGTTGAGAATTTTTATACCTGGGAGGATAAGGCCTTTAATCTGAGCTTTAACGAACATATGAGTCATCACATCTTTACTGTGATTTCTTTTTATCCTTCCTTTCTGTAAACTTGAAAATATGCTGTTCCCAAATTAAATAGTAATTTTCATCTGATTTTATACATATAGCTGCTTTTCATTTCTATAGTTTGTCTTAAATTTGACTATTACCTGACTCTATCAAGATGCCTATTGATCACAACTTTTAATTATTAGAACTTCCTTATGCAGGACTTCTCAAAGTACACAGATTCAAATCAACTAGAATCACATAATATTTATTCTTGAAGACCTCTACTCACCTCCAAAGTTTACCGCTCTACCAATTCATAGCTCTTAAAAATTTTCCCTTCTGTAGAAATGTTTCTGTTCTCTCCACTCTCCTACTCAATTTTCCAATTCCAGTTTTCTTTCAGTCCTCTCTATTCTTCTTTGTCATTATGTGTGTTATTACAGTGGGTTTTTTTAGCAATTTATCCCAAATTCATAATGGTGGTATCTAAGCACCCATTGATTTCCCCCTTTCACATACTAGCAAACACCCACTTCTCTACAGCAATCAAGTCAACATTATGCTAAGCTGTTCCCTACACCAGTAGGTCCCCTTGCACACAGAAACATTAATATGATGTGGACTTACAATCTATCAATTTGACTTCTGTTTAGTATGAAAGGAGCGATAGCATTAAATTGTGCAAAAGGTAGCCCTTCTAAAGACAGATTATAAAACAGTGAAAGTCCTGTGTGGGAACCACAAATGCTGCCAAATGAACTGCACATAAATCTGCTCAGTCAATAACCAGGATACAGACTGCATCCTTCTACTTGTGCTGAGTGCTATCCTACCATATGAAAAGCTCCACTGCAATGAAAATAGACACTAGCAAGGCAGAAAAAGATTTATCTTTAAAACCAACAGCCTGTCATGAATATAAGTTTCTATTCCCACCACAATGATCCCCAATTTACCATATTAAAAAGTAGCAATACTTAACAATGTAATGCACTTGGATACCAAACTAGGTGATACATCTACTGCCAGAAAAGTAATGTGTAATGAATCCCATTATTCCTCTAGTGTTTTAAAAAGGTAGAAACAATAACAAAAGAATTGCCAAAGACGGCCACAGTTCTAACTTTATGCTGTCTATAGATCTTCAGACTAAAAGTAATTCACAGATGTCATTTTTAAAATTAGCATTTCTATTAAAAAGAAAACCAGACTGATCCAAGTTATCTTAGACATTGACTTACTAGAATAATTCCACTGATGCAGATAAATGCATCTGCACCCACACTGCAGGACTTAATTCCTAGGCTATAATTTTATTCTTTTCAATACGTATGTTTTATTAAGTCAGAAAATTTGACAAATATTTGTCTTATAGATGCAATGCAGTTCATTTAGTTAACTACTCCTGAGCTGAGATCTAATACACACTACTCTACAGAGCTGCCTGAAAAAGCATTAACACATTTAAAGCAATTTCCCTTTTTAGAGCTTCAGAATCCACTATGTTTTCTCTGGTTCATTACTGCCAGTGGACTTTTGAACTGCAAATTCTTCCTATCACCTTAATTATAACACATTCTTTTAAAGTTAAGTTACTTTTGAAAAACAGGTTCATAAAATTGTTCAGTTCTACATGCAAAGGAGTAGTTAAATTGAAATAAACTAATTACAGGCCTAAAAATATGGGAATTCAAAATGGGGCACAAGGAAGATTTAGGCACTTCCAGCCAAAATGGTGATCCTCAAGGCCCCTCTCTCATCCTGTAAATGTCTGTTCTCTGAAGACAACACATTTTTCTATGGTAAGATAGGCCAGACAGGGGAGCTGCAAATCTGTGCATGGCCAGAGTTCACCTAACCAGCCAGGACTGAACATCTCACTGCACTGTTTATGTCTAAGCCTGACTGGGATCTAGAAAAGAAGCCCACCCCTGCAGAGATGATCTGAGGAGCTGGGTCCAACAGCTGTTCTCAAAGCCAGCTTAAGCCAGCCTAATAAACACCAACCAGGTGGGTTTCCTACAAAATTCTTCAGGTGCTATTTCTCTGTAAAATGGTACACAATCAGCAGTCATTCCTAGCCCAGCAGCAGGACTACATATCCCAGAAGCAAAATCCCCAGGTTCAATTTCTTCTTCAGTCTAGGATTCAAAGCAATGTCTCTCAGCAGAATGTTCTAATCAATAGACTACAGGCTGCGTTACATGCTGGGATGCGGAAAGGGATATATTAAACCCCTCCTGCTGAAGCTGTATTATTATACAGAAAATAATTCAAGAGTCATTGGGCCAGAGAAAGAACACAAGAGGGAGCAAGAGTCTGTAGCCTAGTGATTTGGGCACTCAGCTGGGAAAAGGAGTCCTGGGTTCCTGGCCTTTGCTCCATAGGAGGTTCATGCAATTTATCTAACAGCCTTCTCCATAATGTAAGTCCTAGCCTGAATCTGGCTATGTTTTCGTTCTTGATCCAAATTTATAAATAACATTTTGTGTATCACATTTATCAATTTGAATTTTGCAAACATCAACATGTCTTTTGTATGCTTTTCATGCTAAATTTTAAATGCAGAACATCAAAAAACCTGAAATGTGCCAAAACTCCAAAGCTTATTTCTTATTAATTTTGCATTATATACATATGAAATGCAATAACTTACTTGACAGAGGGTTAAAAATAATATTAAAATGCAAATAAGTTTATTTATCTGTGACAATAATGATGCTTTTAATTACTAAGATGTAATTTATCTTTATCTCACCTTTCTCAGGATATGGTAAAGTTTTTAAGAAGTTACAATAATAGTAATAGACTTCTGATCTCTTAATTCTGCTCAGTTTCAGTTTCTGATTCTCACTTAATAGTATTTTCATTTTCTGGTTCTCATTCCCTAGCACAACAGTGCAATGTCATGCAGGCAACTGTTAAAATCCAAGCAAGTTTACCCTGAAATTCCCACTCCAACAATTTCATGGACATACTTCTGTTTTTGCTAAACATTCTTTTTATAATAGCTTCATTTTGGGCCTAAGCCTACATAACAGGGTCCCTTTAAATAATATTCCATGCCTTGAAACATATTACAAAAACTGTTATATCAAGGCAAGTTATGCAACAGCTCTCTATGGTTTTAGCATATTTACTCTGTCACGCCACATGTGAGACTGCAGCCTCCACAACAAAACCTTTACACACTGAAGTCATTATCTCTGTGAAGTCTGCAACTGGCATTTAAAACTTATTGATGGCCTGGGTATTGGTGGCTCAGTAGGCAGCACTCTTGCCGGAGGCCCAGAAGGTCAGAGGTTCACATTCTGCTCAAAGAACAAGTTGGACATATTCCAGGATTGTGTGTGGGCTGTGCTAGACTCCTAAAGGGGCAGTCCTTAGGACAGTAAGTAAAACCTCGTCTGTTTTGTGGATATCAAAGTCCTCTTGGAAATGGAAGAGGAAGAGTAAGAGGCAAGTTTAACTTGCCTGAAGCAAGTGAATGAAAATGAGCGTACTTGCCAGAGACCTGGATTTAGTTGTGTGTGCTAAATACAGAATTATACAACTACAGTACACTGAACAGTTTTAAACAAGCCATTTTGGTCTTTGTGGCAAGCATATGTTCAGGACACAGGTACAGACCGCCAGGCATGCTCAGCATTAGCTGACTTCCATAATAGAATGACTTGGGATTCAATTTCACACCATGGGACTATGAAAAATGCATATGTAGTTTCAGTAAGTGAGGAGTCTAAACAAAAAAGGTTTACTGCTAGTAAAACTTCAGAGCATGCTATATAATTACCGAAAAAATCTTCAGCCAAATATCCAAGTCAATACTAGCAACATATATAGAGAATAATATAAATGGAGATTCAACCTGCTCTGGTGTTAAACTTTGATACTTGAATATCCCAGATGTCTCCCTCCTCCTCTTCTTCTTTATAGATGGGTAAAGATGGATCTCTTGAAGAAACTGGGGATCACACTCTAGGCAAAGGTTGGACAGGTGATCAATGTACAGCATGAGATTTTGCCGTGGCTATGTGCCTCCAACAGTGACTGGATCATCTGGTTTAGAAAAACAATTAAAATTGTAATATTTTCTAAAGAACTTATTTAGGAGAAAAATTAACAAAAAGGGAGAACAAATGTTTTCTATAACATGGAATGTATCACAGAACTTCCCATAATTATGTAGTTAATTTTAAAAATTCATTTGTTTCTTATTTAACATTTAGTTTGTTAACTTTTTAATTCCTTAGAAGATAGTCTTTAGAAGACTGTAGACCATTTTCCATTGGCAGAATGTGTTTAATAGTTACAGATGAGATATGAAGTTATTCTCATAAGTTTCGATTTCTTTTTTGGTGTCTAGCACAACCACACAAAGTACCAAGGCCAGGTCTAGCCCACTATTTAAACAGGCTTTGGAGCAAGCCACTATTTATTAGCCAAATGGCATTCTACTCTGTAGTGCACTTCAGGGAGGTATTCACAGAAGTCAATGTTTGTTAATGAAGATTCATCTCCCAACACTCCCTCCACAGACTTTCATTCAATAGACTGGAAAACCATTTTCTAAAGGACCATTCAGAGCACCTAAAGTGAGACTGTTTCCTCTAGCATTTAGGAACACCACCTTTTATCTACCTATCTTGTACACAGTGGTGTTTTTTTTTTTACCATCACAGAAAAACAAATAATCCCCTCCTTCCCAGAAATATCCATTAGTATAATGGACCTTTAAGTTTGGTGAAATCAACCTGTATTTAAGCAACAGTGTTTACACACAGTAAAAGAGATCATGAATTACAAGCATCATGACATCTATAGGTTACCACACAATTAACATGTAAGCAATAAGATTCTGAAATGAAAGAAATAATGCTATCATTAACTTGTATTTTAGAAACAGAGGAACCCATAACATAATCCCAGTGCAAATTTGCAAAGAATCATGAGTTCATTTTGTAGCTAAAATATGAAAAGAAGCTATTTCAAGGAACGAAGGATGTCCTCTTAACCTGTGACAACAAATTTGTTTGTTTTTTTCTTTTCTCAGTAAGAAAGCAATTAGCTTTTTTTCCAATAAAAATATCCTTGTCCATATATAAACACTCATGGTAATCATGTAATTACCTTACCCAATCAGATTAAATTGCTGTCAGTTGAGTTCCCACTGTTGATTAACTTTCATGTACTCTAAAGCTAAATGAAGTCTTTGGTAAAGTCACTTAGTCATTTACAAAGGTGTCTCTATGATTCCAAAAAGTATAACAGCAATATATTATTTGCTATAATCATCAAATATCCAAGGTCAAGGATAGATCACAGTGGACCCCTTTTTTAAAACCCAAAGAAATACAGAATTAAACTATGTTGCTTATTTTTGTGTTTCTTGCCATGACTTCTAAATGTAATAGTAACCTTTGACCCCCCCACATTAAACACCATAATTATGTAATTAAAACTAATTATGCAATTTAACATACATATTTTTGTCCTAGAACAGGCAGGTCAATTACCTCACTCATTGACCTTGGAAGCTTTCACAGTTTAAACAAAACAATGAGGCTTTCAATTAATTTTAAAGTACAAACAGAGAAGGAGCAGCAGAACCACAAGTCTTCAAGCTAATATTGCATAGATGAATCACTTACAAATCTCTTAATTTTGTATTACATAAAATAAATCCCTTGATAGAAACTTGTGAATGTCTTTCTTTCTTACATGCTTCTATTATTAGAAATGTTAACACATTTGTGAACAATTCATATACACATTACTTGCCAAATGCAAGCAAGAAAGGAAGCAATATATTACTTTTATTTGTCCCGCTTTTCTTCTTTGCTACATCTCTCCCTGTTTCACCTTAACTTTCTGAAGTCTTTTTCTTTCTCCTTTTTTCTTTTTTATCTTCTCTGTTCCATTGCTAACTGTAAAACTTGATAGTAATTTATATATTATCAAACTGCTGTAGCCGTTGTCTTTTCCAGTTTCCACTTGCATCCCTAACCTCAGTCACAGGACAGTGTTTCTCAGCAGATCCTGGCTCCTGTGGATGACAATCCAACACACTGAGCGAACTCTGGACTGCAGAATGTTACAGCTAAAACAAACATGGTACATGCTCTAAGAAATATTCTAAATTTTCCAGTGCTGGAAGCTTGGTACAAGTGAGAGACACTTTATGAAATTATCGAAATACGTTTCACCTAGATAATGTCTTTATTCCATTCATACACTTAGGTAAGCTATATATACTGCACTGAAAAATTCT
>JAOXJM010000003.1:1472298-1494299 GCA_026413425.1 Tringa solitaria
CAGTAATACCATGTCTAACTGTAAAAAACTAAGAGGAAACTATCCACTATCCTACACTCCATAAATACCTCAAGCTCTTAGGCACATAAAAATAAGACCCTGCGATCCTTGGTTAATGCCAGATAGATCACTGTAAGAGTATTTTGGCTCCTTCTACACACACCCCACCATTAAATTTGATTCTACTAAATCCTGTCTAAAATTTAAAAAATGGCGACCTGCTATTATTTACTTTATTAAATATTAATTCTTACTATAACAAGATAAAACACAACTAAGCAGAAGAAATTAAAGCAATCACAGCCGTTTGAAATATAAGTATTCGCTAGTTTTAACATACAATTATAAAATTAAGAGATAATATATTTTAGAATCAGATTTATTTACTAATGAAAATGGTTGTTGGTTGTCTACAATGTCGGTTGAATTCAGCAAGTGTATTGCATTAATTTTTAGGGCAAGGACCAGTCATAAGAATGCAAACACATTTTATCTTACTTGGGCTCTTGGGGATGACTGCTCTTTTCCTAAGATACTGCATATTTTATTCTATAAAAATGCTATGAGAATTCAACCTCATGGAATTAATGCCTCATAAAATACAAAATAGTTGGTTCCCAAGGATGATGGTGTATAAAGGATAACTTTGTTAGTGTACTGCATTTCCTTTCACTTTTAGCCTATTAATTTCTACATCAGAATTCAATTTTTCTAAAGAGTGTAAGCATAAGGCATTTGCTCTCTGAATGAAGTGAAATGACAGAAGCCTTGGGTTTTTTCATTTCAAAGGTAAAAAGCCCAAACCACATTTTAGTCTGTTTATTTACACCTTGAGATCAACACAGTCTGAAACTCCAACTAAGTCCAGGATATATTGTCCCACAGAAATTCTATATTAATTAAATATTTGAAAGATGCTTTAATTCTAAAAAAATTACTTGTAAATAATAAATTCAATAATCCCTTAGCTGTAGATGTTCAGTTATATTTAGAATTGTAAAGAACTTTCTCTTTCCCTCTTAGACAAGCATGAAGAACTATATACATCTGAAAACATTTTATTTGTTAAAATTTAGTCATCTCATTTCTGCTTTTTTTTGTACCACAAACAGATGCAGAAGTGTATAATATTCAGCGTAGACATGTCTAAAAATGAAAGGCAATAGTGTATAAGCCAGAGTCAAATTCTTTCTCAGCATTAATTCCACCCTTTTTTCCCCCCACCATGCATTCTTGCCCCTTCTACAACAGTCCTTGAAGTTTAGCAGCTTGAAATCATATGTCTGTCTGTTAAGCTGCTAGGTATGTGAAACAAAGTTTTTAGGAGACCCATAAAATCAAACAAGATCAGACTAAATTATCTGCTGCTGATCTGCACTGATACATTACTGCTAGTTACTAAACCAGCCACTTTAGGTCCTGAAAGAAATTCAAGGGGCAATGAACCATGATATGCAATTTCATTGAAAGTCAGTTAAGCGCATTATCTGACAGAAAAAGCATTTTCGTTGCCTTTGGTTGTCAACTTGGAAAACAGTAAGAGTGATAATTACCTCTTTAGCACTAGTAGAGACCATCTGAAGTATTACAGCATGAAAGCTCTTTCATTAAACCAATGATCTCCTACTGACTAGGAAGGCATTCAACTATTTTTTAATTCTGGGGTACAATTATGCCACAAAATTTGTACAGGCCGACTTGAAGAAAATAAGGCTGCACTTCAATCACTTTCTCCACTGTCATGCCTGTGCAGATACCTTCTCATATATGCCTAGTATCTGAGATCAGATCAAAATGTGGGTGTTGGGCTTTCACTGTTCTTTCTTTTCCTTTGTGAAGACAGTATACCAGATGCTGCTTTATTTACCTCCCACTATAGAACTGCAACTGAGCAACCATATTTTCTTCTCACTCCTCTGCTCTTTCTCCTGTTGCACACACAGTCTGTTTTCCTCTAAGGGTTATTCCTTCTAAGGTAAAAAAACTACTACAGCAGTCATTTAAACAGAGCGTTTCCAATGTTTTCAGATCACCCACTAATTCTAAATGAAATAAGAATTAGCCACAAGTCCCTATTTGCTATTAAAGAGTGTATAAAAACAGAGTGTATTTGTGCATGAGTATCCAGAGGAAAGCCTTGATTTTGGAGGACAGCAGTGTGAAGGTGGTGAGCAAATTTAATCTTCCTTTCTTTGTAACAAAATTCTTAACTCTTCTCCAGGTCTTTTGACTTGTATGACTCAAGTGATTCCCTCAACAGATCCATAATTTTTTGTTTAGCTGGAACACAGAATCTTAAATGGAGGTTTCAGAATGACAGACAATTTTTTTTGAAGCTTAATTGTCGTCACTGTTACTAATTTATCTCTCATCTGTGAGGGTTTTTTGTTGTGAAATATATGCTATAATTAGTTTCATCACAAGTTGCCAGTCATCCTAAGTGGCCTCATCTTCATGGAAGTGACCCATCAGGCTCCTCTGATGGGATGTATCAGGTTGGATGAGGCATACAAAGCAATTTCCTTGGCCCTTCCTCAGGCCTAGCTTTCTTCTGGCTGCCCAAGCACTTGCTCAGGTCTCTGAACAGCGCTGAATTTCTTTCTTGCAAAATTGCCAATCTTTTTTCCCCCTTTCTGAGATATTTGCAATTTTCAAACCCTGAATGTCACACTAGTAGCTTTTAAGTGCTTCATACCATTTTTCTCCACAGTCATGGCTGTTCTGTCTGCATTAAGATCTTCAGTCATCAGACTTTTTTCACTTCTGCATTCTGTGAGAGTCTTATTGCTAATTTCCACTTTCTCTGTTCCTGTTCTCACTTTGCTAAATATCACTGCAAATAGCCTTATATCCATAAGGCTCCCTTTGTTACAAGTTTTCCTCCATTTTTAATGGCCTTTTAAAAATTTTTTTCTACTAGCTATGACTCATTCCAAGATTCAGATATTTATCTGCCGTTTCTCAAGTTTACCTCCCAGCTTTTAATGGTCTTGATAACTTTTCCAGCTTATTGCATATCATCATATAAGTTAGATGACAATATGGAAATACCAAAAACTAAAGATGGAAACAAAATTTTTTAAAATGTATCTATATGCAGCTATAGGTCAAAAGAAGTACTAGAACGTTAAAGTGATAAAAACTGAGAAAGTAGGTCACTTATGAAAATGATAAAAACTAGAATCTTTTAGGTTAGACACATTAGTTCAGAACTACCAAAGACATTCTTTCTTTTGTCCACTGTTTGAAATGCACACTTACCTGAAACAGGGGGAAAAATAAACCAAAGAAACACAAGAATCATAATATTTTTTTTTCTCATGAGAAAAAATTAGACAAAAGAATTATTTCAAGTACAAGTAAAACCCAACTTACTCCCTAGTTTCTGTTGTATTTCAAATGACGAGGATAAATACATGAGGAAACAACTTGAAGATTTAAGAATAAAACTGAGTAAGAAATAAGAGTATGGATGTATGAATGATGTAATGAAATATGATAAATTATTAAATGCAGTAAAATTTTGTCTGCTATTAATAGACTAATAGTCAACCATAGTAATACACATAATATACTGAAATCTGTATTATAAAGTAAAACACAAAAGCAACTGGCATGCTCTGATCTGAATTAAAGCATTAAGGGTGTGAGTTAAAGGTATAGCTACAAGAGTCTTTGAATCACATTCCTAATTATGAATCTTGCAAGCCAGTATCTATTAATATTGAAATATCCACCCTTGATATTAATTTCTGGGCTTCTTTATGGACGCAATTTAATCACCAACATTTGAAACATATTTTGGCTCTAATAAAAATTGTTTATTGTTGTTCCAACATATATATCACCTCCGTCCTCAAAGACTCCAAAACCTTTGGCTTTAAGAAGAAGCATCTTTTAAGTCTTTGATTCTTTGAATACTTATCTTCTCTGAGTACATCAAGGAAAATGGCAAATAAATAAATAAATAACCCAACTTTGAACTGCTATGCCTAAGACCTTTAAATAGCAAACAATAATATTTGGCTGAGGTACATTACAGTAAGGAGCCAAACTTTGTGTATACAGTATCATGCCACACAGGAAAATGTGAGGCACTATACACAATAATACTTATGATTTTTAATTATCTCTAAACACATAAAACATCTTATAAATCAATACAATGCACATTGGATGTATAGCTTTATCCTTTCTTTCATATTTTCGTTTTGAGCATCAGCTTGGAATACTTCTATATTTTTAAGTATAAGGTGAAAGAAAAAACAACAATACTCAGAGATTGGTTTACAAAGCAAATGAGGAATTGTGGAAGTTCCAGAATGAAAAAACTGTGGAAGACTAACGTACTGACCTTCTCAGTCACTTGCACTCCTGCCATGCCTATTAGCTCCCTATATTCTCAGAGCCATTATCATCAGTTATGAGGCAGACACAGTAACAAATTGAAACAAAAGAATCTTTTCCACTTCTAAATTTTGGAAGCTTTTTCCACATCAAATACTTTGTGGGAGACATCACTAGAGGAGGCACAGAATGATCCAGGACTCAATAACATGCTCAGTAATGCAAACCACACATTAATAGCTCTGCTACAACTACACAGTATGTAGTTGCAGTGCACGCAACAAAGCAGAGGAACACTAGTTAAGTTGTGGATCTCAGCTGAGTTCAGTCTCTTGTTTCATAGTCCTTTCTTGTCTCCACATTTTTAATTGATCAGCTACCCTCACTGAGAGGAATTATTCAGCACTGTCTGCATAAACATTGACAGCTATGATTACCATACTCTTCTGATATTGCAAAAGTTAGTACTCCTGCTCAAGTTTATTAGATAAAGACTGTCTTACCTTCTGTTGTGAGCAAACATTTACTGTGCATAAAACATACAAACTACCGATCTCACTATGAACAAGAAAAGCAAAGAAAATATCTTTCAGAGACAAAAAAGGCTTAACAGCAAAACCACATGTCAATCCTAGCAATTTACACTTTTAGAAATAACGCAATTTCTACACCTACACACAAAAAGTGAAGTATATCAGTTAATCATGGATTCTGCAAGAGATATTCAGATTATGTATCTATTTACCTCATGTAGATAAAATTGATGGTAATTGAACTTTCTAATGAAGGTGGAAAATCACCCACTTGAGAGCAAGAGAATGCAATGGCTGTAAGGGTGAGCATGCAGCTTTCCCAGCTCTTCAAAGCCTGTCACAATCCTAAAAAATTGTGGGACAAAGCTTCCCCTGCCCACCCCAAAAGGTCTGCGCAAGAATGCCCCGGAACTACTATTTTATAGAATTGCTTTCAGTACACTTCCTTAAGTGCACATTTTCTGATTTGTGACGTGACCTGTGATTTACTGAAAATGAAAATTCAAAATCACATTGCTCATAAAAGAATTATTGATTTGTAATTAAATGTTACCTATTATCAATTCAAGGACTCAAGTCTCATCATGCTATTCACAGTATAAATACCCTTTTTCCATAAATTTCACAACTTGGGATAAAAATAAGAAGAAACAAATAAAGGTGAGATGAAAAGATAGATAGAATCCTGATTTTAATTACTGTCCATCAACTTTGCTTGTCACTTGCCAATTTTTTGTTAGATGGAAGTTAATAAGCCTTCAAGGATAATTAGTAGTGATTTAAAGGGTGCCACAGTGGTGAGTTTATAGATTTGGACATAGCTTCCTCTCACCTAGAGGAAACATAAGAGAAAGTGGGAAGTTATTGGAGGAACAAGGAGACTATATGAGCAATAAAGGCCAGACTTCCTCATGCAGCCAATGACATTGTGTCCTGGAATATTTGTTCTAAATGGTAGAGAGTCCATTTCTTATTGAAGATGTGAAATCCGAAAAGAGACAGGCCTGAAATATTCTAACTTATTGCATACTTTACTGAACACCTTGAAGACAGTTTAGTGACCAGCTTTCATCCTCAAACCTGGGACTATTATTTCTACTGCATTAATAGCAGATAGCAATTAGGTATGAGGACAGAAAAAAAGGAATGTTCCTTGAGAACAAAACTACAGCAATATTTTGATGCACAATGAATTCCCAAAACCCAAAAGACTCTGATTTAGATATCTAATTAGGTTTAAAGTGTTGATAAAAGATATTCATAATACATTTTGTACTAACTTTATCGGAGACTCAGGGCCAAAACCGATATGCTTATATTATAAAAACAGCAACCACTACATATATAACACAACTGTGATATGTATCTTCAGGCACATCAGCATTAAATTTTCTAAAGAGTTCAAGAGTTTCCTATGAAAACCTGCTACACAAGTTAATAGAAGGTACTTGGGCAATATATTACCAAAGCTGGTGATCCTGAAGATTGTCTTAGATTTTAGACAGTGGACCTAGAAAAGCTCTGTGACAATCACCAAAAAATGTAAAAAAATGCAAATATGCATATTGGAAAAAAGGAGAAATGTTTCAGTGACTGCCATCTGAGTGCATATACATGATAGAGGAGCAACAAAACCAGCACAGGACTGACATGCAGGCGAAATTAAAGCGCAGCTAGAGAAACTCTGATATTGTGACCCAGATAGCTGGGTGGACTGAATGGTGCCAAAACCAGGACAGGACACCAACTAGGTACAGCACTTCTAATTTATGTCTTCCATGCTCAGGAAAAAACAACCTGTGTATATTAGAACTCAGATATATAGATCTGTTACACAGATGGTTCACTAATGTTTCTGTTCCCGTCTCTGTGCACCGGCCCCAAACACTGACAAGTTAAAAGTGGTAAGTACATCATTGTGTTGAAGAGCTTGGATATTCGTAGTGTCTCACCTTGGTGGAGATGGAAGAGCCACTGATACCAGAAGAGATTAGATCACCCATTAAAAGTTCTAGTAATAGACCTACCTTTGAAGAGCAAAAGCAGCTGTATATACTGCTGTGAAATATTACATAGAAATCTGGCCAACATTTGCTTCATACAAAAAGATATTTTAATTTCATACAAAAGATATTTTATTCCAAATTCTTTACCTACTTTAGTAGGTGCATTTATTCAATTATTTCTTTGATTATAAAAATAATAAAGCGACTTAGAACTGAAATTGCCCAGCATTCACTTAAAATTATGCAGTTTGGTTTTGGTAACATTTAAAATGCATAACTTTTCCACTGTATAAATGCAAATATAAGCTTCCCCCAAACACATGCTAGTAACTACATCTGCCAAATCTCATGCTAAACATGAAATTCATTCTTTTAGCCTCATCTCATGCTCTTCTGCTGCAAAACCTCCTGCATTTAGAGCATGGTGCTGCTTCCTCTTTCCAAATTCATAACCCAACATGCCACATACAACTGACAGACAAATCAACCATGTGTATCCAGTGACTTAAATGGCAGTGGGGAAGTGACAAGGGCAAGTGATGCAGCTGAAAAAGCATGCTACAAGGCCTGCATGAGCCGGACTGTCTCTATCATGTGAGCAAACGCCCATCTCCATCACTTACATAGCTCACATGTTGGGATTCCAATAAACTGAAAGGGTTGGAGTGCGTAGGAGGGATTGACATGTGGAAAATCAAATATGGAGGGGAAACACTTCTTTTATGATGCACAAAAACCCGTTGGTGTGGTCAACAGATGGAATGAAGCCAGATGCTCATTACAGCAATGCCATTGACATTGCTACAATTAAGGTAAGAGTCACTGTTTCCACTGTAAACTCCTGTTTGCAAGACCTTATAAATTGGCCGTAAAAATTCACTTCAGGCAGAACCTTAACACACAAGGTCTCAGCATTAAAGTATGTTTCACATATATTAAAAAAACGGTGTGCCTTTCAGATTACATGGTAGCTCAAAACAGGTTTCCATTCTTGTTCTAGTATTCTCTGCCCTCCTTGAACTCAGAAAACCCTTTCTGTCTACTGAGTAGAATGATGGAATTTTCCATTCTAATTACAATTTTCCATAGTTGGTAGCAGTTTTATTTCTTATTTTACTATCACATTAATAACCTAAGTTGTTAGCTTTGGAAAACTGGTTATCATCTTTTGAAACAGTATTTTTAATTCACAATACCTCCTATATATTAATTTAACATAATCAAAATACAGCTTCATATAAAGCACCTTGGTTGAAAAGGATGCATTATAGTTTTTAGTCTATTTTCCTCACATAAACACACACCCCAACATAAAACAAATTCAGCCGGCTAATACAGTATGCTATCTTCTGTCCCTGAAGTAAGAGGGAAAAATTTCCTTGGATTTCACCAGGAGCAGACCCAAGCTTTCAAAATACATGGGTGCATAACACTATAATTGCTTCTTATTTATAGAGTGCTGACAGTAGGCTCAGTGCTGTACAAACAAAAGAAGACATGGTCCCTGCCCCTTGGGGCTTACAATCTGAAAACATAATAATCGAGGCACATAAAACATCAAATGGTGATACAGTCCACAGTGGAACACTGACATGTTTGTTTTCCCATAAATAAATCGTTCTTTGGGGGTACAGAAAAAAGGAGTAGAGAGTCTTCAATTTGCTTTTTAAGAGAGAATTTGAAAGTATGCGTATTCCTAACAGTCAGTCTTCCAAATTCCCCATCAAATGACTATGCGAAAAAATATTCTATAATATGTAAGGACTAAGACAATTATTGTTACAGAAAAAAAGTTTATATTCCCTGTAGGAGCTGAAATGCTACTCTATGTCTGTATTCCTCAACTACTGACATGCACACACCATCCTTCTACTTCGCCATAGAATATAATTGCATAACTAACCACAGTTAGTACTCTGGTGAAATTATCTACAGCAGCACAGGATACTGCCCTTTTCCATAGAGCCTCTGTGCTTCTGAAATGGATTGAGATATAGAAAACCCATATACTTTCTTTTTAAAGAACAAATGCAGCTGGGTTTTCTAAAGCTCAGGAATAACACTGGTCTAACTGCTCTAAGATGGGGTCCATTTCAGCAGCCCTCCAGGAGAAAGAGAACTTTTCATTCCATGCCCTTCCAGGCACTTTGTCAGTTATGTTCCCGGCAGACTGTTCTGCAGAGTAAGTCCTTGTTTTAGTATCAGTAGTTTTACGCTTAATTTCAACAGATTAGCTGCAACGCAAACATTAGAGTAAGGCCAACCACTTCTTTCTCCTAATTTCATCTCATCTGGGTAGTGACAGCTATATACAGTGTGCCCTGTAAGTCTTCCTACTGCCAAATTAAGTTAGGAAGAATGTTGAAAACAGGAAGACAGTTTGGCACATGCAACAGTTAATCCCAACTAAAGTGCTAATGTTAATGCTTTTGAAGCACTCCCCAGTTGTGCATATGACAAAATCCAGTCAAAACTTTGTAAGACCTGGATCCTGCAGCTAGTAAGCTCAAGAGTGCAAGTGCCTGAGACTATGGATTTTCATTCTTCGCATAAACTTCTTATGACCTATGGCTTCATGACTGGATACAGTTTTTAAATTAATCCAGCCTTGATTATTTATCACACTGGATCCGTGACAAGTTTTTAAAAATAACTATTCTTTAAATAAACATTTACACTGTTAACTTAATAGACTGTAATGTCTTCATAGAATTATTGCATGGTGGTTTTGTTTCTTTTTTTTAAAGTCACAGATCGAGTGGGAAGGCCTAAAATTTGACCTACTCTGGCAGTGATCCTCCTTTCCATTTATTTATTTTTCTAACCTGCTTGCCACTGGTAAAATTGAATTGTGATATTAACATCAAAAGGCAAGCGATATTAATAGCAAAATTAATAAAATTTATGTATAGTGCATATGAAATTATATATAAGAATTAACAATAATATAATTATATGGAATAATGTGCAAGCTTGTTTGTTTACTGCAACATGCAAGTAATTTGTGTCTTCCTAAAAAGTTATTTATTTAAGGGAATGTTCAGATTCTAAACACAGAAAGTGTTGACTCCTTCCACTGAGGCAGCAGGAAGAATACTCCTGTCATACACATGGAAGAGAAACACACCTGTATTGCATGGATACCCACAGCCTATCTGAACAGCGCCCTGATAGAAAGAAGTTCTGCCAAGGGTCATAGTAGCCTTGACTTTAAGGTCAGCTTCTAGGACACAGACAATTTAGTTTGGTGCTGTTGATGGTCCAGTTGAGTTAAGGTCAGCACATCACAGATGCATGAATTCTTAGGGTTCCTTAGGTCTAAAGGAAGAACGCTCTAAAGGAACATGACTGCCATGGTATTTGCAGACTTGTTGGATGTTCTGGCAGTTACTAACTATAAAACAGGGTGTAGGGGTTGCAACTGAAAACGTTTGAGATTGCAATAACTCTACACTTAGAGGAACTTCTCAGGGGAGAATTAACATGAAATGTGGTACTGTGGAAGGCACAGACAGAGAAACCAACTGAGGTGTGCATAACGGGGCTTGTAAAATGAGCACATTGTATCTGAAGTGAAGGATACTGGTGGAGGAAAAATAATGTTCCCAGCCATTTTGGGGAACAATGACAAGATCTTTGAAGGTCCCTTCCAGTCCAAAGCATTTCATGATTCTATGACAACGAACCTATGGCAGACTAACTAAATTTGTAGTTTTTCTCATACATCCAAATATTGAAATAGTGTACCAAATTAACTTCAGTATAATTACACTAGGGTTGAATATCAGATTTTAGAAGAGTTAGTGGAAAATATAGCTAAAAAAAGGAAGCAGCATTTAATTTTTGACCACCCAACCACAACATAGTAAAATTTGTCCTGACAGCACCTTGCAACTAAATACATTGAAAAAAACTTAAGTGAAGACACTCCCTGCCTCCACGTTTTAACACACATGTTGCTCAGAGTTCTTCCTCTTCTATCCCTCAGTATTATGATTAAACCCACTTATGCTGCTTAAGACATCTTTGCACTGTAACTATATTCAGAGACAATGAAGAGTGTTATTTACACAGTGAGTGGAGGTGAATGGAGATGCATCTAGAAGTATAACCTGGCATAAGGGACATCTTAAGAATAAGAAATGAGATTTAAGTCAACTCAAATAAGGCTCTATCCAAACTTAATTACAGTCCATCCACAAAGAGGTATTTGCAAGGTAGGTATGGAGTGATTTTTCTCCTGAAAATATTACAGAATCCTTAAAAGCTTGAAGGGGACAGTAAAATAGATAGCGAAGAAAGAACTGAAAAATATGTGGTGTGACAGAAAATATAGGACGTGCTTTGTGCGCTGTAAGTGCATTTGATATGGTGGTGCACACACTACAATCCTCAGTCAGTTACAACAGATATGCATATGATACTCCGCTTTTCTTGCTGGCAACTGACACCTGCCTAAGAGAATCTGCCTTGTCATGCTCCTGGAACCACTGTATGATGGATGAAGCATGAAGGCCACTACTTCATGCTGACCTTTTCTATTGTGATTTTTTTTTTCTCCCCCCAAATTTTGTCTCTGTTACATTCTTCTCAGACACTACCCATTAAAAATAGTTATTCAAACATGCAATATACACACATGATTTGAACATAAGCTTTGGATAAAGGTTCTTTAATAAGAAAACAATGCTTAAATCAAACCACTTCAAAAGAACATTTGACCCATCTCTTGTAAGAGCACATGGAATAATCTGATGCAAAATCCGTGCTTACAGACGTGTCAAATACCATGATTTGAGCATGAGGCTCACTCTTTTACACATCTAAGAAAAGCAATTTAGTCATAATTTTCAAGACTACTTTTAAACTTTTAAAATGTGATTAAATCTTATTTGTCAGATTAGGAGAAAAGAATCAATGAATAAAGACATCTACACAAAATGCATTGGTTATTTGGAAGACCTATACAATTTAGTGTCATAATGCAGTGCTTCTCAATTTGCATCATATCGGAAGCCTTCTTCTCTTCTCTGTTAAGGGATTGTCATGGCAAGCCAGAGAGTTTGTTGTGACTTCTATTATTTTTATTGAGCACTGGAGGAACCAGGCTTTAAAGTGTAGGTCACCTTTTGGAATGTAAATTGCAGCAGACCAAGGGCTGTCACTTATTTATATATTTTTTGGGTTGTTTAAGTTTCAAATCCTTTTTTCTATAACTGGTATGGCCTAATATGTAGAACTAATTATATTTCCATCAACTTTGACTTCATTCATTCTGTTGCTCAGTTTTCACTGAAAAGACTGTACATATCATTGATTGTCGAGTTGTGAAAAATGGAAAACACCAGCAAGTTCACTATGTGTTTAAAATGATCCTATACTAATTCCATTATAAGCATATTGAACAAATTTAAACATTAAAATATTAAATGGATTTCTAGGTAAAGACATCTGTTGCTAGGGATTAAACTGCAGCTGAACAAAATATTTTAATGCCAAATGAGAAGCAATTGACTTAACTACCTGCAACAAGACAAAAAACTCTCATACAGAACTCCCCTATTTGCTCTTTGCTGGAGCTGGCTCAGTCAAAGGGAAAGAAGGAATCTTATCCTTTCTTTGATAAAAGGCTATTGCAGATACCCTTCTGATATCCAGGACATATCATGTCTAATGAATAGGCACTTTGTTACAGAAGTTCAACTTCTGGTTAGAAATAATTTTTCAAGTGCTACATATAAGAAATGACAACTGAAATATATCCGAAGAAAGAATAGTCTGTATGATTTATAGCCTGCAATGATGGGAAAACTCCATTTTTGTTATGGTGAATCAGTAAAGATATTACAGGGTGAATTTGTATTTGACCTCTAAAGAATTGGTTATGTAGGCAAAATGCAAAGACCTCATGTTAGTGAACAGTTTAATAGAAACAAAACCACCATATTGGTTGAACACAGCATTCCAAACTGCTTGTACTATTTTTTTTGTTTGTGTTAGCGGGATATTCCTAAAACAGCACAAACATGCAGCAACTATGAATATTGCAATTGATGACAATGGATATCATTTTACAATTGCCTTCAGTTTATCTGCTCTCCTGCTAAAAGGTGACATCCTGCCTTTCTATTCCCCCTCTCCCTGCTGCTCTGACCTCTCAGTCACAGCCATGCACAGTTTTTGTCATTTGGTTAACTGGTGAGTTGGATAAGGTCACTGATTCAATAAAGCAATCTTTTTTAATTCTTTTTTTCTTTTTTTGGTAAGGGTTAGTGTTCAGCCAGCACTGCAAGCTGAGCATGAGTACTAATGATCGCAAAAGACCACACAGCCAGGAGTCAAGGAAAGAGCAGGAGCATCCTTCAGAGCAGCACCAACAGACTTAGACCAGCTTTCACAGATAATAGAAAAATCTTTTGGACATTTTGTACCTTCCCATATACATTGTTCTATCTTGTTTTATTCATGCATTACCACTGTCTTCTGAGATGTATTTTTTAGTTCTTCATATTATTTAGCTAGAAAATAATAAACTAAGATGAATCAGAAAACTTTGGTCTCCTATGGAATAACTTTAAATTTAGAGTTTTGCAAATTCATTTGAGTTCTATTTTATGAAGCTAGGAAAATGGACAAGCCAGGCTATTGATAAAGGAAATAAAAGCTCTTCTCCTTAAGGTAACAGTTAATAATTATTACAAAATTACTATAATCAAACAGTCTTATAGCTGGCTAACATTAAATTAGTTACTATCATCTGAGTTCCTGACAGACAGTAGGAATAGCTGGCCAATACAGTGTTATTAGTAATCTAAAGGGAGAAATCATGGCAGAGAAGACAGGATTTAGGGTTTCCAAATTTAGAGAAGAGGTCCATTCATTGGATTCTCCTGACTGCTCTGATAAATTCACATACCAAAGTGTATTGGCAATGATGTAGTCACCAGGAAGGTGTGTGCTCTCAGTTCAATCTCCTATTGAAAAAAGGCATTTAACGATCTCCAGATATGCAGACAAGCTTGGTTCTTAAGTTCTCTGATCCTGTCTGACTGCTGATAAATTAAAGTCTCCTGGATAAAAGCCCCAAGTCCTCCTGCTGTGAAGGATCATTTATATAGAACTTGTGATGCCAGCCAAGACCTTTCAGTTACATCTGCTAGTTTACTATCATCATCTCCAAAACATCCTGCTTCATCCTTGCGTGCATGAAATGCAGATAGACAAACACATAAATTAATCTTACTTCTGTACTACCTGTTTATAAGTTTCCTTACATTTCACTGACCATATACTCTGAGGTATCAGTTTAAAAAAAAACTCAGTCCAAACAAGAGCCTGAGCAACCTGATCTAACTTTGCAGTTAGTGCTGCTTCAAACAGGAATGTCATCCTAAGTAAAAATCTACGAATTTTTAAGTTTTACATAAAATTTTGATTTAAGCCTGAAGTTTGTCAGAATGGGACCAAGTATTACAGCAATACCAAGCATTAGTCAAGTTTGGCTTGGAAAGCATTCATTTCTTTCTGTCCATCAACAAACATGCTTTTAAAAATGATGTGAGCTGCCAATTGGTTGTAAAGTGCCTCAGACATGAGGATGGTTTATATATAACTGCCTGTTCTCCAAGAACAAAAACCAGCAGTAATTTTTTTTAATATTACTTTTTATGTACACATGCACTATTCAAATACATTATCTAAAGATTTCCTCTAGAGCCACTTGCCAAATGTGTGTATAAGTTAACTTTTTCCATTAAGCTGAGCTACTTATTTTCTGTGGTACTAACTGAACCATGCCTATTAAAAATTGTCACTCCCATGCAACATAATCCCAGCTAAAATTCACATGCAAGATCTAATCTCGGCAAGCTACTTGGAATCATCTCTAAAATAAGTAAAAGCCTGCATTCTTCCAAGGGAATGAATCAATATGATAAAAACGTCTCAGATGGATGTCTAATCTGTTCACGTGAGAACCTGCCAATAGAACACACACACTGTAAGATTAAACCATCTTCGTAATCTGTCATTAGAGGGAAAAGTAATTCATTAAATTTCTGAAACCTCTCTTAGACTCCTAGTTAAAACCTGTCTTTCACATTTTTGTATGTTTGCATGGAAACTCCAACAACAAAATGCATTTAAAAAGTAAAGAAATAAAATTTTTTTCACAAATACCTGTTTAGTTTTGTCTCTAAAAACATACTTCTATTCAAATCCTTCCTCCAAAACAAGTATATAAGGTTTAACTACTAAAACAAGGTATCAAGAGCTCCAATTTCTGAAACTTTTAACTTGTGTCAAATTTTCTTTTAAATCAACACATACAGATGTGAAACTACAACAGTCATCTTCATGCATTCTTAATACTGATCATATGTCCAAGTAATTATTGACAGTAATATAGAAAACCTTCAATTTCCAAGCCAAACTTCAAATGAGGAATCCAGATTTCAACAAAATAAGTAATTTTACGTGCAAGCTAGTTAAAGTTCCACATGAAACAGAACTCTACGTAAACTAAACAAACGGCCAAGCATATCTTCAATCACTAAAAAGCAAATATAAAAATATATCTGCAGCACAAAGTAACCAAAAATATTACTTCATGAAATCTTATGTAATAGATTTTTTTTTCATTTTAGAAAATTCTTTCCACTGACATTTTTCTCATTAATACTCTTTAAAAGTAAAGTATTCATACTTCAAAAACTACCTCCCTGGAAGCAGAGATCTCTGACCTATCTCCCTACAGGAACCAGTAGAGATTACTATGTTGGAATTAGAGACAAGTCACTGGCTTAAAAAAAGCTTTCTAGACGAGGAAATAAATTCAAAGCTAATTCTGACAGCTTTGCTAATCACTTGATAAATCATCTTCAGAAAAAATATTAGGGCATATGAGAGTAGTTTATCTTTGTAACATCTGTCATCCAGAAAGGGTATCTGTCTACCCTTTAAACAATATATATTTGAACCAAGACACTTCAAGCCACCCCTCATTTTGACTAAAATCAAGAAAATTAAATAAAACTAGCAATGTGATTGAATAGTTTAGGAAAAAAATAAAACATACTGACTCCAGCAAAAAGTACAATGGAGACTTTTAAGTGAGGCAGAATATCAGGAAAATGACTACCTAAGTTAGATATGAAACTCTCTCTACCTTCTGGAAAATATCGTGGTAATTTGAAGACAAGCTGAAAATGGTGATACCACCAATGACAGCAAACAACCTAACTTTTTTGGTCAGAAGCAGTGTTATCATAATAATTTCACAAAGGGTAAAGGAATACATTGGAACAAAAAGGAGCTGTCTTAAATCCTTCACAGGTAAGACCATGATAGCAGTAACCAGGATGTCTCTCTCAGCTCCTGCATTCTTTACAGCAGTGTGCAACCTCAGTATTGTTTCACCATCACTTAGCCTATAAAAGCATCGACTTTTGGCTGGTTAGGAAATTAAAAAGCTTTCTCCTTACCTATGACTCTTCTAGACACCACAATGCAAGCACTGTGCCCTCTAGAGTGGACTGCTGTAACCTGTAAGGTATTGGGAAATATTACACTGATTTCCTGTCACAGAGTGGGCTTCTGTAGGTATAAGCAGGGAGCTCCAGTGTCCCAGCAATTATAGCTCAAAATGCTAACCCCAGCTTCAGCCTTGGGCCAAAAAGCATATCTAAGTAATAATGCAATACCTTGCAGCAGTATTAAGCTACACCTGAGTGTTTGACCATCACCACCAGATGCAGCACAGTTTTGCAACCTGATGAACATCTCAACTTGTAGAGAGTCACACAATTTCATCTCCATAAGGTATGAAATCCTGTATAAAATCCTGAATAGTTATGTCAGTCCTTTGCAGTTGTTTGCTTGGTTTTGGCATTTTTTTGAGATCTGGCAAGAAAATTATCTAAATCAATGTCATACTAAAATCTAGAACAAAAAATAGCATGACAATAAATGGATTAGGAGAAAGACTATGAATAGTCAAGAATTATCTGCATTACAAAATCACAATTTGTGAGTATGAACATTGAAAATAATGTAAATTCTGTTCCAATAAGAAGCTAGAAATTAATAGACTAAAAGGAAGAACTGTTACAATTCAGTTCACTTAGGGTGAATTGTCTGTGGTCATTATTTTAGGAAGTATGAAAAAACATACATTAAGCATCTTCACTTGCTCCAAGAAATGTACTGAAATGTCAGCTCTATTTCATTAAGATTGATCCTATTAGAAGAGTGCAGTTACCCATGGCAGAGGCCACCTGGGAAATGGGGGTCTGGGTAATACTTAAAAGGCGTGTTACTTATGCCATAAGAATAGGGACCAGTTCACAGTCTGCACAGTCTGTGCAGCTATATCAATTCCTAAGAGTATAAAATACAGCAGGATGCTATTTCTAACCTTTAAAATCAACAGTGTATCACTTTCCTCAAAGGATCCCTGTAATAATTTATCCACGATACATAAGGTTTCTTGTATTCTGACTCACATCTGCTTCTAAGTCTCTTATCAGTCACTCCTCCATACTGTGCACTTTGTTAAATCATCAAAAATCCTTGATTTGTGTTTCAAAGGAAGCACCATACTGCTCAAAAATTATGCTAAAATATGAACATCATAGATGATCCCGCTAACTTGAACATAGGCTTTTTTTATTCCATTGACTTTTATTTTCATAGTTTAAGACACAAATATTTTTGACTGGGAAAAAAAATATGGGGGAAAGCAAATGAATGTGATATCAATGCTACTGAGAATTTTTTTTCTTTTTTTAAAAAAGCACCATTATTAATTTACAGCATGGAAAATAAAAACCAGAGACTGAGGTGTCACTGTTTTAACTCATAGTAGGGCAAAACAATTACCAGGTTTCAATCCAAATATATAGTTGACGGGCTGGATTCAGAAATCAGGTGGGAATTTTGCAAACAGTTTTCATAAACTGAGATAGAATACTTTATCCCCATGAACTGAAGTCCCACTAGAATATGCTACCCAGCTACAAATGCAACCAGGACTTGAAAACAGACCCTCTCAAGATTTGCATCACATCTAGGAATGAAGCAGGGGCACAGACCTAAACTGGGTAGTAAAGTCAAAGCTACATACATAAAATTTCAAAACAGAATTTCAATGTTAAGGTCTAATACTGGTTCAACTTTGGAAATAGCAAACAAACCAGGCATTTCTTCATACAGGGTCTGAATGCTAACAATCACTAATTACGTGAATTGTTTTGCTGACTAAAATATGCAAACAAAACACAAAGCATTTTTTTTAACCACTGGGATATAAATACAATGTAATTAAATACAGTGAGACCTGTTTTTTACCTTACAATGGATTTAGGGTGCTCAACTTAGCAATCTCCTTTCAATACTTTTAATTACTGTTATTATTTATTTAAATTACAAATTTGAAAAAGAATGATTTATTATTGAAGACGATTCAAGCTATGGGAAATTTTCTTTTTGTTTAAGAAAAAAAAAGGGGGCAATTGTCCCATCTTACACCCCCCATTCCGGCCCCATAACTAACTAAATAGTATTTTTATGTTTATGGCAAGTTGCCAAAGCTTAAATTGGCCTCCTTGAGAGGCTGATAGAACTGTTGTAGTCACTACCACTTTGTTTGAAAAACTGAATGAAAACCAGGGAGGCTAAAAATGTCTTGGTTTACATTCACTAATATGTAAGAGAAAAGAGAGAGTGATAATGGATGCAGTGGGTGTACCTATACCAAAATACTTTAGAGCCTGTCTGCTGAAAAACAATGAAGAAGAAAAAAATTCTCTTTGCAAATAGGGATGCTCTAATTGCTTTTTATTAGGCTAACTGGTTGGAACTGACACGGGACATTTTTAGAAATGAACTAAAGTCTTATTAAATTTTGAAGGATTTTAAATACAGCATAATTTTTTAACATGCTCTAAATGTACTGTAAATTCTTTGCTTTCCTAGAACGATTGCATGGTATTTCACCAAACCCTTCTCACGATTTTCCCAGTAAGGGGGCTCTAATTCATTCTCTCTTCTTATTCCTCCTAGATTCTCTGCATACTATAAAATTCTTTAAACATAATAGGGTCTGTGAGTCACAGAAAGGAATACAACCAAGAACCTAGAATGGAATGCTTTCCTCAGATTTGTAATTTGCTCCATGGCAGCAAGTCACATAGCAGCTTGCAACCAGCTAAAATAGGAATGTTCCTTTAAAATGGGTACATTCTCAAAACAAAGTGCTCTAACACACCAACGCATAAAACTCTTAGTTTAAAATGTTAGCAGAAATTAGCATCTTTAGAGAAGAAAAACTTCTACTGTTATTAGTACTATTAGTAGTACTACAATATTACAATTATTGCTACTATTATCACGTCTTCATATCTACCCTGTGCAAAACACTGAGACACGACTCTTCAACAGGGCATTGGCAGAGAGAGGAGGAAAAGGTGAAAGGAATTCTGTATTTATTAATATTTTTTGGAATGTGAACTGTGTTTTCTGTGTTTTTCATTTTTTGTGGTTAATCATTACCTTCAATTAGGTAGACCTGTACTCATTTTTTAAAAATTCTCATCATGAGTGTTTCTTTCATAAAAATACTATCAATGGTTAAGCACAATCTTCTTATCTCTGAATAAGTTTTAATGAAATTAGCTCCTATTTATATTTTTGAAAGATCTTCCAAATACATTATTTAATATGCATTTGGATCAAAGCCCATGAAGCCCCTACATAAATTCCTGTTGAAATGATTCCTGGTGCATAAAATGAGCACATTTTTAAGAAGATAACTTTCTATTCAGTTTTATGTAATGTATAAAGTTTGTAAAAATACTATTCTGTAAGAGGAGTCTCATGTAAGATATGGGTTTATTTGGTGATTATCATCTTAAAAAGAAATATTTCTTGTTCAAAGTTTTAATCCTGAGAATATATCTCATGGCAGGGGTGTTGAAACTAGATGGTCCTTATAGTCCCTTCCAATCCAACACATTCTATGATTTTATTCTATAATAGTTTATCCCAGACTACAGACAATGTACATGTTAGTGATTCTGAGGGCTAAAAATATACTTGAGGTAAAAGTCAAAGGTATCTATATGTACACAAATAGGTGACAGTTAATTTTTATAACAATACAGATATCAGGTAGTTAATGAAGATTCAAAAACCAGCTTCTGCAAATGTCAGAAACTGTTGAGTGCATTATAAATTTAAAATACCAAAGCAATATATTTATCATTTTAAATTCAATAGGAATATTAGAAATAGATCATCAAGGACACAAGCAAAACCCTACTGAAAATAAGTTTAATTGATTTTTTTAACTTCAACAACAACTGAACATGAAGTTTTGTTATTTTAAAAATGTTTTGATGTTTGTTGAACTAAAAATGAAACAGGATTTCAATCACAGTCAAACCCAGTCAAGAGACAAACTGAAAAGTTTACTTACTGGCAAGCAAACCTAGCAATGACACATATTTTTTAAAGTCACTAAAAAGCTGGGAGATTAGTTTCTCATCTTATGTATTGTTTGGAAATATACTTTACCAGACCCATTTATTCCTAATGCAATTTAAATGGCATCCAGTGGATATAAGCAGACACTAGAGATGGTACTCTGCTTTTAAAAGAACACCATTCATCATTGTGCATAACCAAAAATCAAATGAGATCTGAAGAAACCAGATCTCAGCATTTCATAGGCCCTACTTAAATTCTGAAAATTCAGTATCTGCCAAAGGACTTGGGATCATTTCACCAACAGATTATTTGCCCACTATACTTCACGGCATTTAAAAAATAAGAGATAGAAAGTTTCGTGTAAATTTTTATGTTGCTTATCTTCATTAGTATTTTGTATCAGTAAGGCTTACTTTTCACTGTGCAGAAGACAGAAGACAGGATTGCTATAAGTAACTGTTAATTACAAGTATCACAAAGTATTAAATGGTCTATGAAAAAAGGCCTATTTGGCAGCAACTGTGAAAACTGAACCAAGGTATTTGAGGCTTAATCTGCTGCTGAATGTGGTCTTACAACTGCAGCTTTAGAAATGAAGATAAAAGAAACTTCTGCTGTCCAACCACAAATCACTTCAGATTTAAAAAAAAAAAAAGACCAATAAGTCGAATAAGTCATCAAAAAGGCAAATCACAATCATAAGGAATGACAATAAACAAAATCCTCCTGAACTACTACCAAGCGTCAGATGATGTCCTTTTAGTTTAAGATGACACGAGTGCATTTTGTCTCAAGAAGCAGAGATACATGAAGAAAAAATTCTTTAGGTAGATTTACACATATCTTGTAAGATTATAATTTAAATCAAGTACAAAGCTCAGTTTCAGCATTTCTTATTACTAGCCATATTAAAAGACCAGCAAATTGGGAGGTAAAGCTGCTTTAGCAGCGATGCTTATCTGACTTCAACACATCTTTCTTCATGTTTCAATCAAAGAACAGCTGCTATCATCCTACTGAGAAAATAGTGATAGCAGAACACATAGCAGGCCTTAAAAACTGCTAACACAGGAGCCTCATTGTGGAAATAAGTCATCTGCAGTTAAACTTCACATACAGGAAAGCTTGTAAATGAGGTGAAAGGATGGATTTAGCAGTAACATTCTTCCAAAGTCTTGTACTCCCGTTCCACAAGGACAGCTGTGAGCCAAAACAAGGCCTTGTTCTGCAGGTGATGCACCTTGATCTCCTCCAGATAACCACAAGAGATGGTCTTTCAACAGCCAGGCTATCATAATGATTACAAATTATTAAATACAACACTGTCCCATTAAATCCCCTTAAGACAAAGTGCGGTGTGTCTTGATGTTGGCAACAATATTAACAATAAGGGTTTTTTTTAATAAACTATTTCTGCTACCTTTAAATTGCTATTTAGTGCAGTATAGTTTTTTTGTTGTTGTTTTGTTTTGGCTATGATTACAACAATTTTGTTGAAATTATATAATTCAATTAATTATTTGGAGAAACATGCTCCGTTAGGCAAAAGATTTAAAACATAGTAGTTTCATTGAAAACAATGTTCTAAATCAAATGCAGTAGTGAAAAGCAATCACCTCAATGGTAGGAC
>JAOXJM010000003.1:1512734-1541887 GCA_026413425.1 Tringa solitaria
ACTCTGATAAACCAAGGCTGCTTTCATTTAAATGTTAATGGTACCACAGTGCCCATTATTTTATTTTAATAATGTTGGATCTTAAACTTCTTTCTGATAGAAAGCTTCAACAGTTTAATTTCTTTAAAAAAACAAAATACAAATTATTCATTATGGATAATGCTGATTTTGCATTTTACAACTATTCTAAAAAGTAAGTATATAAGAAAAAACGTTATTTTGGAGGTTTTATTCCTGTCAAATAGAATGACTGATTTTTAATGTGGCTAATATCACTACTGGAAACAAAACAAATCATATAGTCTTTGACTTCAGGTGACAGGGCCAAAGCAATATAAAGTATGGCAGCTTTAACAACACATTAATCTTTACTTATGTGAGTACATTTTGCTCCTCTGAATAGTCCCACGGCAGTAAACAGAATTTTTCCAGTAAGAAGTAGTGACGTGAGCAACATTTTCAATGAGCAAACCTTCAGGTCTTATGGTCTTAGCAATGTTGAGACCAGAGTGATCACGAGCTACAAATTACCTACAGCTTCAAAGGCAAGCACCAAAAAGGTGGATAAGCATTGATCAATAACTAACAAACAGTCACAATATAGTATTTACTCATAATTGAAAGAGACTCGAACAATGCACTTCATACTCTTAAATATCACAACCAAATTATTGTACGAGTGTTAGTCCATCAGATTACCTCAGGCAAAGAGGATTTACTGCATAGATAGATTATACTTTCCTTATTAAGCATCTACTGCATATTTTAAAATCTCTCTAAAACATTTTAGCTTAACAGGGAATCTCATTTTTTCCATGCATATTACAAATTCTATTCCAGTAAAATTTTACGGTTAATCTGTGGCAAACTTTCTTAAGTATCAAACTTTCATACTCATTCTGCAAAGATATCACAGTTTTCTTACAGGACAAAACAAAAAAATTATATAGCAGATTAATACTAGTTTAAATAAATTCTTCCCTACTGAAAACAGGAAATTGTTTAGACGGATACAAACAGGTACAGACACACTGCTTTTAAAGTTTTGTACCTACTTACACTTTTAGCCAGAATAGGCTATGAAAAAAATTAAACCATTAGACCATTAAGCCATTGGACATAGTTTCTCATTGTTCATTGCATATGAAAAAACATTTTTTACACAGTTCACAAACACACTTGTCAAGAAACACAGAACGGTTTAAAACAAAACAATAAAAATTAGACTGCAACTTTAAAGAGATAGAAAAGAGAGTTTCTCACCCCTCAAAACAAAACTGGAACTTTGGTTTATAGGAACGGCTATGCCCATATACCCTCCTCGTCATCCTGTGTGCCAGACAAGATGCACAGAGAAAAAATTAGCATTAGAATGAAAGAAGAAAAGGTTAGTTACTTTTTTGCAAATAAAATACCATTTTTGGCTGTTAAAAACATGATTTTTTTTTTAAAATGTAAGCCAGCAAAAAAGCTGAACGAGTTTGTGTTACATATACAAGAGTCTGCATCTATAGCAACCAAAAAAACCAAGAACAGTGACGTAAACATTTTTCCCACTGAGTTAAAACAGTGTGTAGGAAGTAGATTATATGATTAAATATTAAAAGATTATCTATTTTTTAATTGCACACAATTCAAACCAACATTGACAGCAGAAATAGATCAAAGCTTATAAGTAAGCAAAGTAATTACTATAATCAAATTGTCTTACATGTTGTTAGGTTAAAAGATACAAAACTGCTGAAGAATCAAAAAAAATCTGTCATTAGCAAAGTATGCTTTTCTAATGTTATCAGTTAAATCTATCTTTTAAGCAATACTTAAACACTGTACATTGTTCAATATGATTAGACAGTTTCTCTCCTTTTTTCCATTTTTGTTCCATGTTCTTTCATTTAGCATTTTAATGATAGATAACATTAATGGCAAATACATAAAAATCATAACACTTTCATAAATATTTTTTTAAGGGATTATTTTACTGTAGGTATGCTGAAAGCAGAAGATCTTTGTTTACATTTATTATAAACCTGGAGTTAGAAAGAACAAAATAAAAATATGAACTAAACCAAGAGTGAAATGTTCCTCCCTGGATACTTTTACTGAAGATTATATTTTTTATAATTCTTTATCTATGCACACACCGATGTGCATGTGCATACCTATACCTGCATATAGTTCTACCATGTCAAATTCTGATGCGATACTCAGCTTCCAGAATAGAGGTGCGCAATACAACATTTTTCATTTAACTCAGCATTTCGAAATCAAATATATTCATATCATTTTAGATATCCTTAAAATTCACCCATTAATATTTTAGAAACATAAAAAAAATAGATTCTATGGTTTAAAGACTTTGAAAGTTAACTGGTGTAACATATTGCTGACACTTAATTAAATCTAAAAACTAAATAAAATGAATGGTAATTAATTATGATTGAAACAGACAGGAATTTTAGCCTGAAAATATACACTGCCAGTATCACTACTGTTCCTAGTCCATTCTTGGAATAAAAAAGAGCTCCCAGATGTCAACTGTTATTAAAAACCAGATGTTAAGATAGATGTCTTGCATGTTGCTGAATTAAGTAAAGAAATTTGACAGTTCACTATAAACTTAGCTATCATTTAACACAGAAGAAATGTGGGTAAATTTTTTACAGTTAACTTGGAACACGCCTTAGTTATAAGGTCTGCACTTCTACAGCACAAAGCAGAGACAAAGCAAGGCCTGAATATTCTTATTTAGTTTTGAAACAAAGGGACAGATTCTGTAAAACTTCCAGCGAGCTGGGTTTGCCTCACTGAAAATAAGAGTCCTTCCCTCTAAATTCTACAGGATCTACTTTTATTCAGGCCCTACTAACGCTAATTGAACTGACTTTGAAGTTGACAAGAGTTTTGCCAGAGTAAAGGTTGAAGAAAGACTGAAGGATATCTTTTCCTCTGAGTAGTTTGATCCTATTTCACGAACAGAACGCATTAGGTTAATCTTTGGTGATATCTTTAAAAACAGCAAAAATCAACAAAATGGGCAACTCGGTGAGTTTCCAAATGACTCCTCCTAACTAAATACAGCTGTTTTGATGTTTACTGTGTTGCAATTCCTCAAACGGGCAGATGTTCATTTTTACTTCAATTATTTGCATGATCTCTTTTTGGCAGAATTCTAGAAGAGTTGAAAAATCAAATATTGTCAAATATTTTTAAAGAGTATTATGGGAAACTACAGACTATATAGTTTGACACTGATCCTGATATACAGTAAGCAATAAATTAAAAGATGGAGCTCAGTTAACGTCAATCAACATTGTTTTATTAAGTACTGGTCCTGTCAAAATAACTTTCTATTTTTTTCAATTACATAAAGACTCTTTGCTAATGTAAGTGCTTTGAAATAATATGCTGAGATTTCTGTAAGGCATTTGATTATGTGCCACAAGACATAGTGTCAGCAAATTTAGCTCTACATAGAATGAATGTTGCTGGAGAAGGAAAGGGACATGCAGATACCTTTTCTCATACCAAACTTGCTCTGTATTCCCCTGACTTGAAAGAAATGTCTGACAAAGACTGCTTGGAAAAGTGAACGTATTTGGGATTAGCTGAATAAATGTTATTAGCCACTTAAGCGTATGACTGAAAACATGTGCCATCATTTGAAAACAAAAGGGCAAACTTAGAAGGCAGGGGAGTGCATCTGAAATCAATGATATCAAAAAGGGCTTTACAAATCACGATGGAAGTGAACATGTGCACAATGTTGAATTTGCAAGGACAAATACAGGCAGAGAAATAAAAATCAAAAAGTTTGCTGTAAGTCTATGCAGTAGCATAAGATCATTAATAGAATTATACATCTGATGCTCATGACATACTCTTATGAATGTTTGAAAGACTGTAACCAGATCAGGAAACAGCAAAAACTATTGAAAAATAAACTTGGCAGTGAGAAACAAAACAGACTCAGCCTAACTGGTCGCTCAGAAAATATTAAAAGATTGTTTGATCACTATTAACTGACACATACAGAAGACAGCTCTTTCTCTAGCAGAAAACAGCTAGATAGATGTTTATAGGAAGTAATTAGACTTCAAACATGGTACATATTTTCCAATAGCACATCAGTACTGGATAACGTCAAGATTTTATATCAAGACTTAGACACTGTCTAAAGGATATGGCTACCTGTATTCAAAACAATTTAAAAAATTACAGATTTAATTAAGAAATGAGTGGTCAGGTCCAGATTATGATCATGGTCCACTTCACCTTCAACATCTACAATTAACAAAAATCTTCTTCCACCTTTTTTCTTCACATCTGTTTTAGTGAGAATGTCTGTGCCATGATCTATTTTGTATACAAATAGTTTATTATGCATTTTCCAATTTTAATTGTTAACAAGTTCAGAAGAAATTAAACACAGTGATCTGTTTTGACAGACAACTGAATAGAAAAAAACAAACCTTCACTGGATTTTAAATTTTTAATACTAAGAGCAACCTCAAAACCAGTCCCAACATACTATCTTTTTAAAAAAAAAACCTGTATCTATGTAGTTTTTTGACTTGCACGTACTCCAGAAAATCTGTTCACATCTCACTTTAAATTCCACACACTAATTATTTAGAGAAGATAAACAGTACTTTAAGAATTGCACTAACCTAAGCAGAGCTCACCCACTTAGAATCCCTATCAAAAAAGCCAACATTTCATAATTACGTGTGTTATTACCTAATATGTTTAGTTAATTATGTCACGTATTGATGATAGGTAATGTACTGACCTAAAAATACTTGGCACTTGGATGACAGTTGAGCAAATTAAAATTCCTACAGATATTGGAGAATGTCAGCCCTCTTTTTCATTAAAAAATAGGATTAAACCAAAGAACCATAATTTCATGATATATGCTGTCATTTCTTAATTTAAGAGAAATCAAAATGTATAGATACAAGATCTTAAAGAAGTATTACAAGAACTCACTGATCGTTTACTATTCCCATTATGCAGACAGGTTGTTTTCAAGCCTGCACTATCTTCTACCAGTGCATTGGATCAAAGTTATGAGATAAAACTCAACTAACCTTGTCATTCTGCTGCCTATTACATTTTGAGGAGTGGCTATTTACTGATGAAAATCCTAATGTAGCATTACAGGCTTTACAGATTTTTCTGCACAGATAAAAAACTACCCAAAAGCACTGGATAAAATGTATGTAAGAATCAGGATTGTAGTTTTCATTGGTAATATGAATAAACTATTCTAACAAGAAGCTACTGTTCATTACCTCAATGCAAACAAATAAAGTAAGAGAATACAGAATTCTTCAATGATGTTCTGAGACAAATTAAGTTCATTACCTGTTTTTGCATTCTTGACATACTGTGAAGCAAAATAAAAGCTGCAGTTATGCCTTATCATTTATTAATATTGGATCAGAGGCTTCCAGAAGAATGCTTAGTCTTTCATATCAATGTGTATCCTACAGAACCATTAATCTATGGCTCTTTCAAACAATAAACTATAATCAAATAATTTTTGATTAATGTTTGTGTACATTTACTGCTTTTTAAACTTGGATCTTTCATTGGTTTATACGGTTAAGAATAGCAGTTCAATGACAAAAACTGCAAATCAAAATCTCAATTACAGAAAAACAAAAAGGGAAAAAACAAAATTAAAGAAATACCATTTGAATTGACAAATTAATATACACTCTTAATTATTGCAAATTCAAAATATTTAAGATATTGAATGCCTTGTATTTTTAGGACTGACATCCACGTCTCTAATTTGGACATATATTTAGATACAGTACAAGTGGTATCTTTTCAAGTACTATGACAGACTTCATATATGGGCTATTTTTAGATTATTGATTCATTGATTTTATCTTATTATTTTGCTAGTCCCTTCTTGTTTCTGTGCCGCTACTTGTCATATTTGTTTAATATCTTAAAAAGAAATATCTGGTGTTAATAAATATGACTCACAGTTCTGATCCAATTGCCACAAAACCTAATGTCAAAACCTCAAAACTGGCTTCAAATTAGCAAGATGAAGAACTTAAAGATTAGTGCTTGGAAAACACTACACCCAGATGTAGAAAACTTGTATAAAGGTGTCTTCTGTTTTACTATTGAAGTGTATCTCGATACAAGTTTTACAGGCACATTTCTCAGCCATTAATTCTTTAAGGTTCATCACTTTGAGTATTAAATTTGAGACAGTGGCCTTCAGATAAAAGGGGCTACATTATACAGCAGGCTAGAAGCAAAGGATAATTTAATCATGATTAGCTATAACATGTAAGTTATATCATGTAAGGATACACTGTTAAGTATATCTAAAAAATTTTACGAAACAGATGCCAGAAATTATAAGCCTATTCATAAGCATTCTCCGTATAGCATACTCTTGATTACTGATGAATGTGAAGTAGTTACAAGAGATTATATTTAGCAGCAGCATCTATAGCCCATACAACTGGTACTGAGAACTGGCGTCTGTACAATGCACCTATCTTAGGAGGGTATTCTGGATTAATTTTGCTCTGTCTCCAAGACTGAATTCCCTTTAGCAACTTCACTGTGTTGGTGGACCTCCTGGAATGCATCTTTCAGTTAAATTTAATCAAAATGGAATTCAGTGTGCCCACTTCAACACTGCTTCTAGATATGAACTGTAGTGGGAATGATCAGGAGATTTGATCCAAATCTGCACTCCTGATCAGAACTAAAACCCTAATTTAGATACAAAGACTGCAAAATTCTGCATTATTATGAGGCCCACTGATGTATTATATTTGGTTACCTGATGTTAAGAACGTAGTGCACCTGAGTCAAAAAACAGACAGGACATACTTCCACAAAGGTGAAGTACTGCACACATGTACCCTCACTTTTATGGCATGCAAGTATCTTTATAAAATCCATTCTTAAAATAAATAAAAAATTTTAAAAATCCTAATCTCCTTTTAGACAAAAGCTTTCGCAACACAGGCAACATTAAAAACTTGATGAGTTAAGCTTTTCTGGCTCTCTTCCCACAATAGAAGACCCTTCCTGACAAGGCTCATCACATTTCCTTTCATGTGTCAACATGTTAAGAATTAATGTCTTAACTTGGGTTAAATAAATCTAGTGATAACCTGCTCATCTCTTGAACTAACTTTCTGATGACTGATTTACACTACTCTCCTTATTATCTGTGGCTACTAATGGGTCATTAAACATGTAACTACTGGCTCTGGACTGTGAAACTGTCCTACTTACAGCAAACAATTACATTTACAAATGTTAGTTTCCCCTTGTGACACAGAAATCTACCTCCTAAGTAATGACATTTCTTTCAAATCAAGAATTTCGCTTAAAATCAGATTCTTTCAAAGCTTAGAGAGACTTTTATCTGCTACTCAATTTCTAGGAGCAAACACAGCTGAGGACTAATTTCATGAACTCTCCATATACAGAACAACTGAACACAGAAGAGTTTTGCACATGAATGATTTGAAGAACTGAGCCTGTAACTGGAAAGGGGAAAGATTAACAATGGATTCATTTAAGGCTTTGTTTTCTGTTTCATTTGTATATTCAAAAATTGAATAAATCTTAAAAATTGCTTCAGAAATATGGATTTACATCACAGGTCTTTTTTCAAACCTATCCATAACAGAAGGGGTCACAAGCAAGCATGTATCATCCAATTATGAAAATGACCATAAAATCCATCTCACCATTTGTTTTATTTGTATATAGTTAGGTTAAAATCAAACATAAATACTGGTGATGGGGGTAAGCAAAAGGTTGTTTCTGACCACTTACTATACAACACCCAGACTAGCATTAACATGAATAAGATGTTTCACCAGATACTTATGCATTCTAAAGCTTTATCACTAGATGAAGCGGAAATCCAATGCTTCTTACAAGAAGTGGCCCGTGAAATCAGATTTGCAATGCAAAAATTTATGGTCCCCTTTGTAGTGAAAGCCTGTGACATGTTATCTCACTTAAGTAACCAGCGCCAGATATGCAACTTTTGTTATCAAGTTACTGTCTCCCAGAAATGCATTTTTGGCTCTTTTAGCTGGTCTAAAGACTTTTTTTTAGACTGTGATGGTGGCAGCTAATTTGTCTAGTAAGAAATATAAGATAAATGTAAACCTCTATATAAGTGTTGTATATTCTAACACACACATTCAGAGGAAGTGAGGGGGAGAGATTTCTATAGCTAAACATGATCTCAAAAAATTCTTCCATATGTGGAAAAGGCTGCAAAGCTAACATATAAATATAGATATATATAAATATACACACTGAGCAGTATGTATACATTATATCACATTCATTAAACCTCAAAACATAAAATAAATTCATTTCTGTAAGCAAAGGAGAGGTATAACTTTTCAATATACAAAATCATTCTCATGGAGGTAACATAGACGGCAAAACCTACTTTCTACTTCTTGCTTTTAATACAGCTCCAGTTTAGCTGGTGTCATGCAAATTACAAATTTAATAGAATTAAAACGTATATGAAAAATCATCTGGCTACACTATAACAACAATTAGGATGTAGGAATAACAAAAGCATTAACAAATACTACAGACTTCTATTGGCTCTTACTTAAATGAGAAACCTTAAGTAGTGTACACTGCTTGTAACTGTAAAACAGCAATATACCAAAATCAAGAACTAGAGTACCCCTGAAAGATACTCAGGGCAGATTGTTCCAAATTTAAAGGCTCTTTCTTTTGTTCCATCACAAGTATGATGTAATCTATAATGAAATTTTGGTTTGAAACCAATGATATTATCCTCAAAATCTGGGCAAGCCTCTGTGGAAGACTATTTCAGTTTTAGGATAAACCATATAGAAGTATCTAGATAGATGTCAGAGGCAGGAAAAATTCTCTGTATCTACTGGAATAAGCATATGATAACACTTACTGACTGTTGAGAAGTGCTTAGACAGAAAATACATCCTCATTAGAAGAGAAGTGTTTGCCATTCAATACCGTGTTTACAGTAAACAGTATAACTATGATAACTGCATGTAATTTAATAAGAAAATTAACTTTTTAATGGTGACCATGATACAAATAGGATTTTACTGCATGCAGTTCAACAAGTCTGAACAATGTGGGATATGAATCACAAGTTCTTTGTTCCGGAGGGAGAATATGTGTAGCAAAAATGAAAAATTAGAGGAAATACTTAAAAATATGAAGGCATTTATATGACTAATTTGCACTGCACTCCTGAGATCTCATAACACTAATTAATTCAGTACAATACTAGTTATTTACAGTGGATATGCCTGGGATTGTTTATACTGAACGTACTGACAAGCAAACCTTGCCCTGCCCAAATTCCTAAATTAAATAAATCCGTGTGACTCCAATGAGCTTAGTGTAGGCTCAGCACTGTGCTAATGCAATTGCGTGCTTCCTTGCAGCTTGAGGCACCAGCAGAACAAGTTCACATACATTTAGTGAACAGACAAGAGCAAGCTCACACCTGCCCAAATACAATGTGTAAACATACAGGATAAAGAAACACACAGAATATTAAAAAAAATCTGGGTCAGGGAGGGAGCCAATAATTCCAATTTACTGCATTAAACATCTATATCATATCACTTCTTACTTGTACTAAAATGTCACTTGTGCTTTTAGTTTTCCCCTTATTTTTGTTTCTTCTTTCCTAAACAACTAATAGACAAAGTTTTAATGTTGCAGAAAACCCTCAGATATGAAATTTCAGTTTTTCAATACTAAACTTCTGCTCAGATTGAACTTTCTACTCACAGTCTAAAGAAATTTGAAGAATTTTACACTTTTCAAATAACCATGGTTATTTGAATAAACTAAAATAATCTGGTTTGTTTTATTTGTCCTCCTTCTAAATTGCGTTGTTTGGTTTTGTGTTTTTTCTTTAAAGACAAATCCCAGTTTCAATATTCCTGAGGCCAATTCAGGAGTTTGAAGTTGGCGATTTTCCAATATGGCCAATTGTGCTAAAAGCCAGAGCTGCCAATATACACAGAGTAGCATGCACTCCTTCCCCCTAAAATCATATATGGATCAATAAAAGTGATTTGCAGATCAGGATCCAGACACTAAAATAATAATCATTTGACTGTCCTTCGGCTCTGATTTCAAAGTCATTCACCTCAAACAAAATCCTATCTGACCTGTTCAGAGTTTTTCACATATCATCTTTCAGCAACTCCAAGGATATTTAGCAGTTCCAGCTGATGAACAAAGACTTGTTGCCAAGATCAGTCACCACTTTACAAATCAATAAACACTTTTTTTGAGAGCATAGTCTTCTTCAAAAAGTTAGTTGTTAGCAGCATACTCCTACTTTGCAACAGTCAGATTGTTGTCAAGTTTTGTGCATCATTGCCTGTGATTTCTTTTCTCAAATGAATGAGTTTACCACCACATGTTGAAAAATCTTTTTAAAACTGCACATATTTAATACTAAGACATCTGTCCAATAGTTCTTTAAAAGTTGGGTTTCTGACTGGAGAGTGGCAATAAGGGAAGCTTCATAGACACACACTGCCTCATCACTGTCCTAATAAGGAGCACTTTAGATAAAAGGATAATTCAGAAACCTTGAACTACCATTTAGGCCTCTTTACTGAGATTTCGGAGTAATGGGAAATATGAGGGTGAGTTTATGAAAAATTACTTCTAAACAACACTGCCTTGTAGAAGGGTCATCAAAAATATTTCAAATAGGTACAAAATCTCTATGTAGCCAGACTGGATTAAAATATGTAAAAGGACCTAATACATGCTTACAACACCATGTGACGTTCCATCCTCAATTACAGCTTCTAAGAAAAGGCCAACTTTTTGGAAAGCAGCCTGCTCCTACAGCGTTATAGCACACCCTATGATATTCATATTTTTCTAAAAATCAGTTTCTTTCTATGAGAGAGTCTATAACCTCTCATCATAAAACAAAATTAAAATATATTTGTAGCCTTGGTGACCATGGAGTAAAGCATTCAACTTTGACTCAACTACATCTTGGGAACTCAGGAAACTCTTACAAAATGAGAAACACTTTACATTTTATGTTTTTAAAAACGTCCATTAATATGTGAAGTAAGAAGATTTGATAGTTCTTATAATCATCAGGGATTATAAAATAAAAAAATTCTTTGAATGTTATATCTTCAGCTTTCCACTGTGTGGATGCAGAATCAACTTCTTCAATGTGCCCTCTCCAATAGCATAACCTCCTATAAGAATGCCATCAAAACTAACATAGCTACATCCCAAACTCATGCATGTTATAGATTACCTACAAAACTTCTTTCAGGACCTGTTTTTTACACAGACATGCTGCTTTTAATATAAATAATCCAGATACAGTTTTTTACCACATAGCCCATAAGCAGCAACTTAAACTTAGCACCTTTCAATCACATAGCAAAGATCTCATGAACTTGAACAAGACAGTCCTAGGTGACAGCAAAAGAATGCTATCTGTTATGCGGAGACCATTATAGAGTTAGACATCTCTCATATGTGCCAGTAAATTAAGGACTGTTTCAGATACAGCAAGGAATGTAAAATGCCTAGGAAAAATAATAGTAAGTGAATATGGGTGACTAGAGCCTGAAACTCAGCACAAGATACAAACATGGAGGGGCAGAAATGCTTCTGAAATTAGAAAAACAAAGGGGACGAGATGTCTCCATTTGATCAGGCTTGTGGTTAGTGAGACAGAATTCCCTGTTGGTGAGTAACTTACAGGCCTGTTATGATACTAAAACTGCAGGCAAAAAAAGTGAGAGAAGGGCAGCAGTACATAGGGCAGCTGTGGCTGGGAATACAAATGTGCTGATTCCTGTCAACTTTCAACAGTAACAGCAGTTTGCGTCAAGAGCACGCAGTCACTTGTGCGACACAAATAGGCACTTCCTTCAAGATATTTTCAATACAAGTAAGAGAATTGAAAGATGATGTGGGCAACTGAGGCCAAAAGAAGTTTTTAAGGAAAAACAGAGAAATAAGAGAGCAGGGAGTTGGACAGTAGGCTTTGTAAGGAAGTCTACGCTATGGGGCAGGACAACTTCTAAATCTGGAAGTTCAAATTTATTTAGCCATGGGGTTTTTTGTTCCAGGTAGATCTTGGATGCAACAATCCAGATTAGATTACTGTAATGCACTCTACAAGGGGCTACATATTACAACTCCTTGGAAACTGAAGCTAGTACAGAATGCTTATTAAGCTCATTTTCATGCTAGGAGTATTACAGCCGCACTCCAGGATACACACTGCCTGCCAAAATGTTTCCAGGTGGAATTTAAGAAAGATTGCCAACTCTCAAGCCAAAACTGAAGAGAATAAATTTAAGTTTTTAGTGCAAAGCCTCAAAATTATCTTTTTTTCCAAGTTTTTTAAAGACTAGTAAAAATGTTTAATATTGCAATGTTATTGACATGGCAGCACTCAATTCCCAGAAATTTATTTGAATCAAACAAAAATCAGATGCCCCAACATAACTGGTGAATCTCTGTCTCTCTGTAATATGACCATGTGTATAGGCACAGGAGAGTTAGTCTTCGTACTGCTTGTGAAGTTTTCTTACATCTTCCCCAGAGTTTAGGCCCAGACACACGGGGCAAAAAAGGTTGCCAACCTATACCCCCCCTCAACAGAAGAGCAAAAAGAGAGGGCATTAAGGCAAGAAGTGGCTGGAAACTTGGCTTTGCTCCCTAGCAGCAGCCCGAAGACTTAAACACATCCATTACCTCTGAAAAAAGGTGCCCAACTAGCTCCTTCAAGAGAAGTCAGAGATTCTTTCCTTTACTACATCTAGTACCACGCTGCCCCATGCTGCCCATAGCAGGATATGTATCAAGTAACAGTTATAACAAAAACATGATCATTAAAAAAAAAGTCAATACCTGAACCAAACAGCACCATGTAAAAAGGATGCATATTCGAAACAGGATGTGTGTGTATTTTTCTTCCAAGACACTGTTGTTACACGATTATCTTTAAAGCAGTAGCAGTAGCATATATACAGTGTTTTATATCAGTAATCTGGAAATACCTTATTCTTCCTTACAGATATGTACTCAAATGCACGCTTAAATACTTTTACAGCTATATATAACAACATACATGTATTTCCTTATAAATGTAGCACATAAATTAGAAAATCCAGTATTATCCATAGAAATAAGAAATGTTTCAAGAATAACACTGCACATTCAACTGTCCCTTTCTCTCCAGAATTTCTGCGAAGACTTGCAAAAACCTAGTATTCATTAAATTGAATGGCATTTATGTTGCAATACACAGCACTTTCTTGTCTCCTTACAAAGTTAAAAATGCCCTCTGATGATTTGCAAGTTCATTGTTTTCTCAGTTTATTCTGTGGTTTCAAACTAGTAGCAGTATGTTCGATTATGGTCATCAAAACACACGTTACATACAGATATACTGAATGGACAAAATGGGTTTGCATGGCACATGGCAATCAAATTGCTGCACAAAAGAATGCTGTATGGGATGGTAAGTAACACAACACCGAAAGTAAAAAAAAGTAAAATCCATGATTGAAAAATGTAAGCTAAAGCAATGATTTGGGTTCACTCATGAATATCATTGACTGTGCTGTTCTCAAAGATTATTTTAGCGAGGATTTTGCTATGGATCTCCTATTTGCTTGCTTTACAATTAAACGCCTGTTGGGCTAATCCATTGTTCACAGAGTCTGTGGAAATTTAGGGACAGCAGTACAGGAGAACACCTACTCCAAGCCCAATGCACCAACACAAGATGAAATAAAGCTATTATTGTGAACAACAGATATTCATCTAACCTGTTCTTAAAAATCTCCAAGAAAGAAGCTTCCGTTACATCTATATGAAAGAATGTCCACGTTTTCTTTCCACTTCCAGATTCATTAGACTCGTAGTGAAAAGGTTTCCTTTTTTTTAATAACTAACCCAGTTATTTTTGGTATAAATTAAATTTACCACTCCTACTCTTCTCCAGTGGGCACTGGAATACAATTGATCATCGTCTTCTTTACAACAACATTTTATTTATTAGAATACTTATGTCTCCACCTTAGTACTTCCTAGACTAAACAAACCCAGTTCTTTAAGCCTTCCTCATAGGTCATGTTCCCTAAAACTCCTATCATTCTTGTTGCTCTCCTTTTGTCCCTTTCCAATTTGTCTTCCTTTCTTGAAGCATGGTGATCAAAACTGTATACAGCTTTTTAGATGAGGTCTCACCAGTGCTCAAAAGAACAGAATAATTACTTCCTGCTTCTCTTCCAGTACCACAGCCATCCCAGAATTAGATCCAACTTCATTTCAATGGTATTCCATTGTTGCTGTATATTATGGGAAATCCAGATTCCTTTTTCCATGCCACTGCCTCAGTTCTCCCTTGTAAATGGACTTGTTTTTACTGAATTTCAGATTCCTTTTTCTAGACTTTCTCTCCAGTTTATTGAGACAGGAGCAGATTATTGAGCAGTTTAACTGCCCCTACTATGCCTGCAGCTTCTTGCAGCTTGCCTCATTATCAACAATATTCACAGTTTTTTTTCTATTTAATCACTGAAATAATTTCTAAAAAAATACTCCTCAGAAGCATATAAAGGACAGACCTCTTTGAAATACCACTGTAAACGTCTCTCTTGTCTGACAATAAGTAAAGGAAAACTTGTCTGTAGCATGTTACTTGTATCACTTGCACATCCATCTCATGGTGATTTCACACTTAATTAGATTAAAATAGTATTATTTATATTTGCAGCTTTTAGTATTGTAATGCATTTTACATTACATATTAATTAAATTACAAACTAATGTATTTATTTGTATATTAGAATTATATAGTGGGTAAGTGTTAAAGGCCCTATTAATTCAAAGTTATGTCACAGCTACCACTTTCTTCTTTAGCCACAAAGCCAGTTACCCTATCAAAGGAAATTAGATTTGCTTGACATAATTTATCCTTAACAAATACAGGCAGAATAAATATAGGATGGATATGGTATGTAGCAGTCATCTAGACCTGCATTCTGTTTTAGAGAGTGGCCCAAAACTGTCACCGAGGAAAGAGCACGAGAATAAAGTGAGTATACAGTGATAAAAAATCTCATACTTTCAAGAATGTAACATAAAAATAGTTTATCTGGTCTAGGAGAATTGTCGGTCGATGATTAGGAAAAGGGAACAAGGGTGAAGCAAGTATAAAGTGGTCTGATATACACTGGGATAGATAGATAGATAGATGGATGGATAACCTCATACAGTCTGATATAGACATCAAGCTACTGAAAATGAACAGTAAAAAGACTATTGGCTTTCTATTGATTAATAATTTACTCCATATGTTTCTAGGATCTGAAATAAAGTTATTCATAAATTCCCATATATTTTATTTGTAAAGATAACAGTGTTTGTCTTTGTTGAACCTTCAAGTATCTCCTACATCCTACATGAAAGTTGGTGAACAGAATCATAAATAGTTCAAACTGAGAATACTAGTAATAGTAAATACTGGTAAAATAGCTAGTATTTTACATGCTCTGTCTTTAATCATGTAACCATTTCCATCATTCATAATCTTAAGTTTTTTAAGTTCTTGAAGATGCTTTGATATAGACTTTCATTATACTTCTTATCCATTCTATTCCCTGAATAACCTCTTGCAGTGCATTGAAAAGTGTCGCCTCCACTAATTGTTAGCTCTCTTACATTGTCTTGTCCCTCAGATTTTCTTCACAGGTTCATGTTTCTTGAATTAGTTGAAACCAGTGTCTGGGTTTCAGTAACACAGTTTGATTTTATGTTTTTTCTCACATCTCTTGCCTTCATTCTGTTTTTCTCATTCAAGTCCTTGCACAAAGCCAAAACATTTTTTATTTCATGGTCATTTTCAGACAATTTTGCCTTCTTTTATAAACTCAGCCAACTTATCTCTATTAATCAGAAACAGAACTAAAACCAAGACAGCAAGTCCTTAATACCCTTCTACACTTTCTAAAAGAAAAAGCTGTTCTTCATGTGTTCCAAGAACTTGAAAGATTCAGTGTTCTGTTATTCAGGTTATGGGTTTTTTTTAGTTGGTATCCAAGAAAATTAAATTTCTCATACTTACCAGTTCCTATCTTAAACACAACTCTATTGGTCATTCTAAAAAAAAAGAGTAATTTGCCTCTTGTCTCCTATTTCCAATTAAGTAGTCTATCATGAATCCCTGTTACAACTTCACCAATGTATTTCCCTTTTATTTCTACCCAGACACTATGAACTTATGAACTCATTTATTATCAAACAATGAATCTTCATATAAAAAGCAATGTTTTATTTTTCCCTAGGGTTCTCTACCTGGAATAGCGTTACTTGCTTCTATAGACTGTTTTTTCTACAGCCGATAAATACATGTACAAGTAACTTTCTTCCTTGTCCTACTGTGACAGAGGTCTCCCTAAAACTCCTCCAATTTTAACTCTCACCCACTGCAGTAGGTTAAAGAGTCATGTAGTGAAAAGAATATTTAAAAATATTCTTCAAAGTCTTCCTCAGGCCAGACTCCATCCACAGCTGACAAGCTCACTTTCCACTTACTAAGGATATTAATTTGAAATGGAATAGTGGCACCCAGTATCAGCTAGAAAGACATGGCACACTGGCAGCATGGCTTACATACATGCATACAGGTGCATACTTCTGAAATCACTAGTAATCACTAAGTAGGATGTTTTCCACTGATTTTCAACTGAAAAAGTTGAGTTATAAAAACTTCCAAAAAAAACAGGGAAGAAAAATATGAGATGCCAGACAAAAAGCTAAAATGTTTAAACTCTTTCAGGGATGGAAATAAATAACAAAGCTATTATTTCAGTTCAAACAACACAGCAATTGCTATTATTTCTTTGGAATATTTATTTTATCTTCAAATATCAAAATATAAAGCTTTAAAACTGAAGGTGAAAAAAGTAGTGGCTAACCTGATCTGGAGAGGGTCTGTGGTTGGAGTGTTGTGGCCTCCCAGGAGATCGGTGATGGTGGTGGTGGTGATGATGGTGGTAGTGGTGATGGTCATCATCGTAGTTATCTGCCATCAATTTCATTCTGTTTTGTGTCTGTTTAAGATGCAAAGGGAGACAATCCTATTACATGTTGGAATAGGTTACTTAAGATCTTAGCTTTTTTTTTTTTTTTTTTTTTTTTGTTAGCTGCAAGGATCTAACAATAGAAGTCCGGACTGCTGGCTTACATAGAAAAGGAAACAGAAATAGAAAAAGATAACAGTATGTGAACACATCATCTATTTCAGTTTTCACATGAGTAGAACTGGACAAAGAATTCAGAAGAGGATATGATCCAGGATGGTGTGTTCGAAGGGTGTCAACAAAGATATTCAGGTTTTCTAAATTCCCTATTTTAGAACAGTTTCCTGTTTTTTCTAGTCCATTATTATGTCTTGCCAATTAACTTCTAAAATCTCACTGAAAAGAATATTAACTGTACTTCAAATATTTACAGTTAGCTACTGAGGCATGTCATCAACGATCATGAATAGTTATGCTAAAAGCTCTATTTTAGCTTAATTATTGTAATTGTACACCAGGACCACTCTGCTAAACAGTAAGCTAAAAGAATCTGAAAACTAACTGATATAGACACTGGCACTTAGAGAAAAAAGTGATTATGGAATTTGACACATTACTGAATGAAACTAAGTTTTAGGTATAGATCTTAAAAAAAAGATCATCAACACTTCAGCTACTACCGTGTACAGATAAGAAAATCCATGTCTCCAAGAGATAACAATATATGTCATTGCTCTTTATCACTATTATAGTTATTCCATACCGTGAAATACATAGACTGGAATAATTTCAACCTTACTCATAATACCAAAAACATGTAACTTCCAATTACCCAATACCAGTGGATACAGAAGTTATCTTTTCTGTTAGTAGGACTGAAGGCTCTCTCAGGCACACTTGCTAACTTGTAATCAAGTTTTACTTATTTTTGTTGTCAACTCTTGAAGACCTCTTCCAAAATTAGAAGAATCAATTAGAGACATATGCAATTAATACCGTGCAGATGACTGAAGGAAAGATGGCAGTCTTAACACATCTTAAAACGCTGTCTTCAAAAATGTCACCTGAACCCTATAGAAGTAAGGTTGCTTTTGAAGGAGCATTATCTACTTTGTGCCAATTCTCTATGCAGACTTCATTTGAGTTTGTCAAGCAAGCAAGTAAAGATAAGAAACTGAAACAACTGCAAAAAGCCACAGTTTAGTTCTACCTGTGCTCCAAGGTAGCATGATTCATGCTAACTCCAGTGAGAACGCTGGTTAAACACATTACGCCAGGGCTTTGCCCAAACTAATGAGTTCTAAAAGACCAACTTAAACAGATTAATTTAAACATAACTAATTTGTTAGGCTATGTTCTTATATTAATAGGTCTAACTGGCTTCCAATTAGAAGTCCCCGTGATATAGCTAGTGTCCCATGGCTAGTATGTGGTTCAGGACTACTGTAAATGGATTTTCCTATGAAAACAATCCTATATCAAAATCTCTGTTAGAAAAATTTCACTGGTAAGTATATTTTAATAGAGCATGTAAAAACTTGGAAATTGCTACTAAATTCACTAATTTTAATGTGTTTTTGCTAAAGTAGAAAAGAGATTTGGAAAAAAACCAAATTATTCACATTACACAATATCTGAAGTATAATAAAATCCAATGTGAGGAAAACTATGAACCACAGGGATCACAGGAAATCTTGATGGGCCTTTTTAGCAATTAATGTATTTTTTTTTTAAATGTCACAAAGCTTCTCAAGCACTTCACATGTGATGTCCACTAGAAGGATCATAGAAAAGTATTCTACAGGAGGGCATCAGTACTTGGTTCACGTAAAACCAAACAAACCAACCAATCAAACCAAAACCCTAAGGCATCTACAATAACAAGACAGAGGAACAAACACAGATTGGATATGCACCTCCTTCAGCCACTGTCAGACTCTTTCTGAGCATTGTTACAGCACTGAAATAGCATCTTCTCAGCGTGTCACAGAATAAATGTGACCACAGGTCAAGTGGTGGAATCCTTTGAACTGGAATTGCAGTGGCATTATATGGTATCATTTCACACTTTTAAACACTATTTTCTGCACAGTTGGAACCATTTCATTTTCTCCATCCCAGATAAGAAGATGGCAGTATACAACTGTATGAATTTCAGCTATGAATTTCTACCAATTTTGCCAAAAGACCAACTCAATCTGAACCATCATAACTTGTCTGCTTGTCTTCAGCTTTAAAAAGGAAGGTCTTTTGAACAAAAGAGTGGAAAGAGATGGAGAATTAATAGACAAATAATAACCCACTTACTGTAAACACTGTAACATCCCGCCTCTTTGGGGAAGCTCCTAACATTTTATTAGTTTATTTTCTTATCAATGAACAGCCTTAAATTTCCTACCTTTCAACTGTATTCCATAAAAGAATGCAAAAGTTAAACAAGATGATATATGCAATCCTAAAAGTGTCCCCTGTAATGAGGTGTTGGGGATTAAACATGTCATGGGATAAGAACTGTAAATGAATGATGTCATCTTTCTAATTTGGTGCTGAAATATAAATAAACCACTTCTAATGTTTCTTCCTTTTGGATGCCAGATTGCAATAAAATGTGCACAAAGAAACGTTAATGCTGTAGTAGGCTTCCTTTAGTGTGTCTGATCTGGAAGCAAAATATATAAGAAATGTGAAATGAGAAATTCTATTCCACTCAGCTGATCATCAAAATCATCCAAACTTTTACATGACTTGTGATTGTCATTGATTTCTTAAAATTATTTCTGAAAATGATGTTAAATAATTTGAAAAATATTATTTTTAAAAGCTTTTTGGTTTTGTTAGCTTTTCCTTATGATAACTAATATGATTTTGAGGTTCTGTTTGTCTTTGCTTTAGCCACTGCCAGAGCACTATACTTCCACACTGAACTGCATTTTCCTGGTATAATTAGCTTTAGCTTAAGAAGTATAAAACACGCTATGATTTCAAACTTTTAAGAGCAGGACTTTTGAGGAGGATGAACACGAGGATTTCCAGAGGAGTAACAAAAGTAAGGCCATTCAGAGGAACAGTACAATCCATTACAGATGCTTCTAAACAAAAATTTGTAACTTTACTTCTCTTTGCTTCCCTTGCTAACTCTTATAATCCTTAGTAGGCTTCGAAATGCCAGGTATATTTTTATTTGAGGAAGAAATTAATTAACTACATTGGAAATTGTTAAGGACCCCAGGGCTTCCCATCCCTATGCTTATATACAAGAACGAACACAAAAACACAGGAAGGTGTCTACATTTTAGGACACTGGTAACAGTAAAACAGTACAAACAGTAAATCCTTGTGGTCTGGGTCATCACATTATGAACAAATTAGGACACTGCTTCAGTACTGACCACAAGGAAAAAAATGCCACCTACTGACTTGGCAATACCATAATTTCCTGTAACATCTTCAGCATACTTAAAAAATTCATATTCAAGAACATTCAAGACCTTTTCTTATATTACTTTTGAAAGCACAACAGATTATTAAATAAGAATTTCCTGTATGTGTGGGGAAACTCGTTCTTGGAATGCATAATTCATGAAAATTAGAGTGATGATTGTACACGCATTTAAACTGTGCCATACCTAATTTGCATCATATGTTACTCTGCACGAGTTACTCCATATTCACATTCTCCTCTCAAAGCTATTATTATAGATATGGTTGTCCTGAAAATGGGTTTTCTCAAAATTTACATAGCCACAGCTCTGACAACAAAATTATCATACTAACAGGTTTTTTTTTTAAAATGCCTGGTGAACATTAGGCCCACACCTGAGAAGGAGCAGGTTTTAATTTGGATTTATATTAGGAAAGAAAAAAACATTAACTTGTAAAATGCAATAATTAATTAACTGCATCTCCTACAGACCACATATAGCCTTTTTAGTTTTAGCCTAAACAGCTTCCTCAGATTTTTTTTCCCTTAGATTTATTATTCAATAAATACTGCATCCATTTGGAAATAAAGGAATGATAGAGGAATTAAAAGCACCTTAAATCTAGGTGCACAGGTATATTAACCCTCAGGGCTCGAAACAGTTGTCTTTGATCATTCAATATCAGTAGTTTCTAAGCTGTCAAGGTCGTGAATGGTATGTGTAACTGAATTTTTAACCCACTTACCAAAGAATTTATGATCTAGCACTGTAAGAAAACTGACAGATATTTCTTGTCCTCCTAAAATTCTGTTGAGTTTAAGTAAGGATCTACTGAAGTGAAATGAAAGTCTTTGATTGACTGGCAACAGACTAAATAGCTTAACAGCAATCTGTAACTGTAAAACTATAATATTAAAACTGTCTTTTAAAAAATATTTTAGCAAGGTGGCAATAGGGAACTATGCTTTGATCTGTCATCTGGATCAAGTTAACAACAAAACTCTCATGAATGAGGTTCAAATGAGGAAAAATAGTACGATTTGTTGCTCTGGGATATAGGTGTAATACCATTCAATAGCTATTACTTTCCTTTGGATTTTCTTCTCAATCTCTCTTCACTAAATGGAATTTGAAACATTTCCAGAATATTTACTTTCAATAAGGTAGGGTTTTTCCCTATGTAATATGGGAGGGAGGCAGATACAAGGCCTACAAGCTATCCTGGAGATATCCTGTGGTCTAATTATTAAAGCATGCAATTTAAAATCTAGAGACTCACATTCTAGCTTTGATTCTGCAATGGCCTCTTGTTGTCTTCAGTGGCAAAGAACTTCTACTTCTTGCAATCTCACTAGTTGAAACCAAGCATGCTAATATTTCCACAAAGCACTTTGAGATCTTCATGTGGCAGCCATTTCATTCTTGCCTTCCTGATTTTTACTACTAAATGATTTAATCTGAGCTTTTTTTTTATTAAGAAAATTTTAGAAAACACAAATAAAATCTTTTAATTTTGAAATACAGGAAGTAAAGATCTATAAAATTGTGTGCTTAAAAGTCTGTATTTCTGGATATCTGTTAATTGGCCATTGCTTTGAAAGACCTTTTGCCCACACTTGAAGTGCATGGAAGAAATGCACTTCAATTTGTGTAAGTATTCCAGAGTTTGTATCACTTTATGCTAATTATTCAGGCCAATTCTAACAGCATAATACTACCAACATAATGCTAATTGTTTCCAAAATATATTATACTCTTGTCTTCAATCATTAAAAATACATGATAATATTCAGTTCAGGTTTTTTTGTTGCTTATGCAGTTAGTTTTTAGACATCAAGAAAATTCAAATAGAAAAAAACCTTAAGTTATGAAGACTGTAAGTTTGCAAGCACTTATCAATAACCAAAAGATAGCAAAAACATTACAGTATCGTTACTTACTAGGAACTCCAGTTTCCAAATAGTTATCATAATCATAACCGTATGGGTGTCGGAATGCATCACTATGGGGTAGAGTTATGTTTTACTGAGTGCTTTAATTATACATTTTCTTTTTATAACACCCCTGTATGTAATCTATTCTTACAGTCTTACCTATATTTTAACATGGGTTTTGCTCCTTTGTTTCCCGTCTCCATTGAAGAACACGATTAATTTTTTCCCCTGTTAAAATTCCAAATGAGCTAATAAGCTTGTTTTCTTTTCCTGTTATAGTGTATGACTTGGAAAGTGTGAGAGACAGGATGCATGCAGGCTAAAAGTGTGCATGATAGCTTATTGGAGAAAACTTTGGCTACTCCTCATTTAACATTTTTTGGTTTTTACCTTATTAATGTTACGACTGTTGCATATGAAAAGCACAGTAAAGTTTTTATGCTAGGAGAGCATATAATTTTTTTTGTCTTGCATATATTGAGTTATATATTAAAATTAATTCATGTGATGTATTACACGAAAATCTTACAATTCTTATCATTTGTAACATGCATATAATCAGAACACTTGTTCTTCAAGCCCTGTTTGCCCTCTCCAGTTTCACAGGACAGAGAATAGCCACTAATAAACAGTACTGAGTAGTTTTCAAGTTTTCATGAAATCCAACCTTTCTCCCAGGCGAAATACAAGAGCAATTGCTGGTCAAATTAGATGCTTTGACTGCTGTGCAGAAATAGAAAGCAGCTTCCAATGTGCATCTTCTCAAAGACTTGGATCTGATAACTTAGTGTCGAACGTGAGCATAAAAGTTTTGCATATATTTCAGTTCTTTTTTAATTAGAGTATTATTTAATTGATATTAATAAACCTTACACCTGCTGCTTTGCAAGATTACAAAATGTGACCAAATTATTCTGAAAGAAGTCAGAGCTCATAGTAAGTCTCCTTCTCAAGCTGAAGGGTAATAGTCTCACAAACACCAGCTGGGATATTAGATGCTTGGCAGATTGAGACAGGCAGCAGTTCCAAGTGCCAAGCAGACACTTATCTAAAGTACTAAGGCCAAATTTCAACTTTCCTGACACTTGTGATTGAACAAAGTTATGTTGATTTGAACATGACCCATCTGACTTTTTAGTTGTGGTCTCTGCATTTAAGAGTTTGTGTTTTTGAAGTCTTTTTAAGTTCTGTGAATTGAAAGTATGGCTTGAAGCACAGGAAATATCTTGTAATAATACAGCATACTCGGTAATGTATAGGCTAAAGTCATGCTAAAAGTATTTGTCTGAGTCCTACTACTAAACTTGGTAATTACATAGAAGTATGCAAAAACATAGACACAAAGAAGTAGGTTAAAAAGTATAATTAAAGCTCTGAAACAGTAGCTGCCTGAGGACATCTCAGGCCAGGTCCAACTAAATGCAGACAAGCAACATAAGAAGGTAAGGTTCGCTGTTTTTTTTTTTTCTTTTTTTTTTTAACAGGAAATAACTTATTAAAAAGATACTTCCCCATAATAATTATTTAAAGCCAGACATGAATCAGAAACTTCAGTAGCTAAACTAGACCTTTGAAACTGCAAATCTCTGGTTAGCAGCACTGATTGTCCTTCAGCTTTTTTAATGTCTGAACTGTTCATTTCAGCTGTAATTTTTGTAATTTCCTTACCAAGCCCAGCTCTCTTATTTGCATCATATAGAAAACAAAACCTAAGTTGAAATTTCTACATCTTCTGTTGTATGCAATAAAAATTGATAAATAAAACAAATTTCAACACACAGAGACGGTATATTGGAATATGCAACAAAATGGAGATAACGTCACAACACTGTATTGATATGCTTTATAGAGACACCTTACCTGTAACTAATTTTTGTTTGATCCTAGATTGTAGAAATGATATTTTATCCACCATTACAGAAAAAGAAAAATCTAGCACCAAACTTTTACTGTACTTTTTAATAATGGGCTACTTACTGCACTGTAAGCACTGTACGTGAGATCAAGTGTTAAACTATATGTAGCTTTATTATCATGAGGTACTTTGTAGTAGAACTTAAGAACTTGTTTCAAAAATGTCTCATGGAGGGGAAGAAAATTTTTTTGGCTTGGGAGTTCACTCATTTATGTAATGGAGATATTCACTGTTCTTATCTGAGATACTTAATACCCATTTTCACCTATCAAGCCAGTCAGATAAAAAATTACAAAAGTTCCAGTGTTAATATAAATGTTATTTTATATCTGCATAATCTACTTTTTACATTTAAAATTTTGAGTCTCAGTGGAGTTACACTGCCTGTACAAAGTTCATTATGACAGCTACAGTTATTGAGAGGTTCTAGTGTAAATTCACAATGAGATTATCACCAGTGAAAAAAAGTGCCATTAGATATGGCCATGCTTAAGATATGATATTCTTTTTTCAAAAATGAAAAAAACTCTGAACAGAGAACAAACAGAAACAGATTTTAAAAGCAGATTTCCAACTACAAAACAGGAAAGGACTTATGCTCCAGACCTGTGATGCCTTCAGGGCCTAACTGCTATAAACTACACAGCAAAAAAAGCTCCGCTTTTGTGTGTAAAAATACCGTCAGAAGGAACTTGGATTCCTGAGAGGATAAGGAGGAAAAAGTGATGCCATATCCAGCTATGACTTGAGTTCTTCAACTCTTACAATAGAAATTGTCCAATCTTACTGAGAATATGTAAAAAGTGTAGTATGAGCATTGCTAACATTTTCAGTATTTTTCCAACACAGTACATAACTTCTGAATTAACTAATTTGATCTGGCAAAGTCCATTAGCTACACATACACATTCTGTTTCTTACCTTGTTCTATACAGAGCCTGCTGCTTTAAGCTATAGGGAGAAGTTGCACTCTGCTGTTTCACCCCTACACTGATCCGTTCGCATTGGGTTTGTATGTAAGCTGCTTGCACTTGGCAAAATTGAGAATTACAGATTTAGGTTCAAAAATACAGATTCAAAATTCAGATTCAAATGAAGATAATAAACCTCAATGTTAAGACATAAAGAAATACTTAGGGTATTTCTAAGAAATTGAAAATTATAAACTATAAGGATTTTTAAAATGGTAAATAAATTTAAGGCTATTGAGTGCATGGGCTGCTTGCATTGATGTAAATGGGATCTGAATAGAAACATTAAAAATCAAAGATTAATAGCCACTTTGGTACGTTGCCTGAGAATTTTTGAGGAAAAAATAACCAGACTGATTTTTCTCATATGAGAGTTCAATATATGAAGTTATTAGAACATCTGTTCTTACCTGCCCAAAACACAATAAAAAGCTTCTATAGCATAACGGTAACAAAAATAAAACTCAAAAACTTAAGGGTCTCGGACTACTCCTTTTTTCAAGGTTAGGTGCTTAAAGCTTGAGCAATATTATGAGTGACGGTAAACAGTAAAAACAAAAGCAGAAAAGCAATAGCACAATGGTCAAATATGTCTGCATTATCCATGTGAATGGCTCCATAATGTGGATTCTATATACTGTGCAGTAACACCTAGGCTCAACAGCATAATAAATCTGTCTCTGAGACAGATCTGTGTGTGTAAATAATAATAACAGCAATAATAATAAGGTAGTATCACATGCTCCTACACTAGTACCACCTGTAACATTCAAGAAAACCAGAAACATTAAGTTAGCTTGACAACATCAGAAACAGAAGCAACAGTGATTAGGAACCAGCACAATACCAGGACTGTGCTACTGATCACAGGGTCTACAGATGATAATGTCAACGGACACCAAAAGAAAGCATTAAAAGACTTCCCCACCCCTCACCCCCCCACTTTTTAAACATTAGAGGGCTTAAATGCAATTAATTCGTGCATAGTGTTGCAGAATGTTTTTGGCTGCCAGATTAATTACAATCACAACAACTTCTAATCCCATTCTTTTTCTTATACAATAATATAAACACTTTCAATATCATAAAATACACAATACAATACAAGTGAATTAATCTAACAAGGAAAACGTAATTTGGGGTATTTTGTTATTCTTGAGTGCTTGATGTCACCATGATAATATCACCTTAGCACTATTTCTGATGTACTTAACTATAACAGTAGATGCAGTGCAATACATTGCCTTCAATTCCATTTTACTCCTTTGCTGCTGAAAGTGTTCTTTGAAGTACTTGGATGTTAATCAGTAAGAAATACTTTTATGTATTGCATGCAGGAGCAAATATTGCTTGTGGTTAATTTGCTGAGAAACTGTGGTTACACAGATTTTTAACATTCCTTGATTGCTTCTCACCCTTTTTGTTTCATTAGCGATATGTTCATGTGATGAAATATAGAGTAGTGAATTAATAGACTAGTGAAGACTGCCAAACACCAGCTTTGCCTCTGGCTAGGGTATTCTGTACACCTGCAGTCTTGAAAATGCTGGAAAGGTTTCTAATTTCATGTTTTGAGAAGAAAAATAAAATGCTCTCAAGGAGTTAGAAGACCTTGCATTTTGGCCAACTTCACTTACATTTTTGGCTCTGTATCCCTGAACTGAAAACAGGCAACTGGGAAATTTTCTCACAGTATCCAAGTTCAGAATGAATCAGTTACATAGCATTGTCTTCTGCTCTTACCAAAATCTCTTGAGATGTTCTAAAAATGGATTTTAAGCTAATTATTTCATGAAGGATTGCATCACTGTACAAATTTCTCTAAAAATAGCTGTCAGAATTCTCAAAAGGAATCTTGGCCAGAGCGATTATAAATATTATGTAATCACTCAGCCAAGACCTCGTGGTGATCTTGTTTAATACTCTACTTCTGAAAGGTTTTTTAAGCCTACTAAAAAGTTCTACGGCCCTCAAAATACAGCATTTGGTGTATGAATCAAAATAATTCCAGTGGTTCTATTTCGCTGGGAGTGCATTCCCATTTATTTAAACCACTAAACAATAAATACTTAACCGACAGACTGCAGCTGCTAAATTGTATTTAAATCATTAGAATTAAACATGCTTATTTTTTATGGGAAGGTGTTTACAACACAGAGGGCAGTATTATTACCACTAATTTTACAGGTGGATACACCGTGATACAAATAATTTTCCCAAATTATCAAAATACAATGTGAAAAAAAACTGTAAAAGTAAACCAGTACTTGAGATAAAACCGATACTTTTCTTCCAGCTTAGAAATAACAGATATTTTACTTAAACTCACAGTCACAATCCATAAAAACAGTGCTCAACTCATTCAAATAAATATTTTCATCTTTAATATATGTACATCTGTAGCTTCATATTTAAAATAAATTACATATGTTCTCATTCCCTTACAAAGACAGTACATTTCTTAAGATGCTTCTTTTTCAGTTTGAAGAATTGTGACAAATTACTTCAAAACCAATGTTTTTGTAGTTTACCGTCTGTTTGATGTTCTCAAAGGCCAGAAAAAATGGAATAGAAAAATTGGAAAAATTAAACTGCATATTTGGTCATGAACGATTTATAAAGAGAAAAAAAACTTGAAAATTGCAATTGAGACTTTTTTAAACTTTCATTTTTGAGCATATTCTATTTTTGGTGTATTTCTATTTTAGGTTAGATTATTATTGGGATGTCCTTTGCCAGTTTGCAGGCACTGTCGAGCACTGGAAATCGGTACATTCATCATTGTTGAAAACATTGCCATTTTATGACTAAAAACCCAACTGATTAAAATTAAAAGAAAATTAAAAATTAAAAGAAAAGGATGCGCAGGTATCTGAGGGGGAGCACAATTGGGAAGTAAATACTTTGCTTTCAAACTGAGTAATAACTGACTTCACTGTTGTGAAGTCAAAACCGCATGAAAAATAAAATACATAAAATAAGATCAAGTTTAGGACATGGATACACTAAGGTGAATATTAATGCAGGCAGTACACTGCATTTGTGTTATCTTTGCCAAAATGGTGCCTGTTTAGACAATAGCCTGTTACTCCTAGATATTGAAAAGCTCTTAGTACTTTTTCTCCTCTCATGGAATTTTTCATGCTCATTGCCTATGACACAAATTTAATATTCTTCCCTAAGGAAGCTTATAGAGAGCCAAGAAGCTTCCAGTTGAAATACAAAATACACCAGGATGCATCGGAGCCTACCAGAGTGATCAGAGAAGTTCTTCAGAGTGTAAGTCTGTGGTAAAAGCAGCTACATTTGCATTTTGGCAATTCAATCTTGGTGCAAGTCTGCGATACATTACAGCACAGTGATAGAATCTGCTTTTCTGGCCTTGACCCAATAACAATAAAATTCTATGAGTAACCTCAATACTTTGGGTTACTCCACTGAGTTTAATAGATTTGACCTCCTGAGCCTTTAAGACATCTACTACATACTGTGCCCTATCTCTTCAAATATGAAGCAGGCTTTTAATGCCTACAATGACCTCACATGATGGGAGCCACCACAACTTTTGTACAGCATTCTGAGAAGCAGTAGGTGAATATGAAAATATTTTAGTGTTCCAACAAGGTAAGCTTTTGACACTGTTTCCCACAGCACTGTCCTGGTGAAACTGGCTGCTCATCGCTTCAATGGGCGCACACTTTGCTGGGTAAAACCTGGTTGGAGGGCTGGGCCCAAAGAGCTGTGGTAAATGGACCTACATCCAGTTGGTGGCCGGTCACAAG